>CM075872.1:9950873-10246294 GCA_038021265.1 Cyprinella venusta | reverse complement strand
TTCAAAATTTCGGCCAAAAACGACAGTGTTACCCCTTATGTTTTTTTTTCAGGTCAAAACTTTGACATCCGATATCTCGGCTCTGGAAGGGTCTAGAGCCTCCATTTTTGCGCGCTGGTCGAAGTCTCGTGGCCCTCTGTCAGAATCCAGAGTTTCAAGAAGATCGGAGGGGGTCAAAATTTCGGCCAAAAACGACAGTGTTACCCCTTATGTTTTTTTTTCAGGTCAAAACTTTGACATCCGATATCTCGGCTCTGGAAGGGTCTAGAGCCTCCATTTTTGCGCGCTGGTCGAAGTCTCGTGGCCCTCTGTCAGAATCCAGAGTTTCAAGAAGATCGGAGGGGGTCAAAATTTCGGCCAAAAACGACAGTGTTACCCCTTATGTTTTTTTTTTTCAGGTCAAAACTTTGACATCCGATATCTCGGCTCTGGAAGGGTCTAGAGCCTCCATTTTTGCGCGCTGGTCGAAGTCTCGTGGCCCTCTGTCAGAATCCAGAGTTTCAAGAAGATCGGAGGGGGTCAAAATTTCGGCCAAAAACGACAGTGTTACCCCTTATGTTTTTTTTTTCAGGTCAAAACTTTGACATCCGATATCTCGGCTCTGGAAGGGTCTAGAGCCTCCATTTTTGCGCGCTGGTCGAAGTCTCGTGGCCCTCTGTCAGAATCCAGAGTTTCAAGAAGATCGGAGGGGGTCAAAATTTCAGCCAAAAACGACAGTGTTACCCCTTATGTTTTTTTTTCGGGTCAAAACTTTGACATCCGATATCTCGGCTCTGGAAGGGTCTAGAGCCTCCATTTTTGCGCGCTGGTCGAAGTCTCGTGGCCCTCTGTCAGAATCCAGAGTTTCAAGAAGATCGGAGGGGGTCAAAATTTCGGCCAAAAACGACAGTGTTACCCCTTATGTTTTTTTTTTTCGGGTCAAAACTTTGACATCCGATATCTCGGCTCTGGAAGGGTCTAGAGCCTCCATTTTTGCGCGCTGGTCGAAGTCTCGTGGCCCTCTGTCAGAATCCAGAGTTTCAAGAAGATCGGAGGGGGTCAAAATTTCGGCCAAAAACGACAGTGTTACCCCTTATGTTTTTTTTTTCAGGTCAAAACTTTGACATCCGATATCTCGGCTCTGGAAGGGTCTAGAGCCTCCATTTTTGCGCGCTGGTCGAAGTCTCGTGGCCCTCTGTCAGAATCCAGAGTTTCAAGAAGATCGGAGGGGGTCAAAATTTCGGCCAAAAACGACAGTGTTACCCCTTATGTTTTTTTTTTCAGGTCAAAACTTTGACATCCGATATCTCGGCTCTGGAAGGGTCTAGAGCCTCCATTTTTGCGCGCTGGTCGAAGTCTCGTGGCCCTCTGTCAGAATCCAGAGTTTCAAGAAGATCGGAGGGGGTCAAAATTTCGGCCAAAAACGACAGTGTTACCCCTTATGTTTTTTTTTTCAGGTCAAAACTTTGACATCCGATATCTCGGCTCTGGAAGGGTCTAGAGCCTCCATTTTTGCGCGCTGGTCGAAGTCTCGTGGCCCTCTGTCAGAATCCAGAGTTTCAAGAAGATCGGAGGGGGTCAAAATTTCGGCCAAAAACGACAGTGTTACCCCTTATGTTTTTTTTTTTCAGGTCAAAACTTTGACATCCGATATCTCGGCTCTGGAAGGGTCTAGAGCCTCCATTTTTGCGCGCTGGTCGAAGTCTCGTGGCCCTCTGTCAGAATCCAGAGTTTCAAGAAGATCGGAGGGGGTCAAAATTTCGGCCAAAAACGACAGTGTTACCCCTTATGTTTTTTTTTTCAGGTCAAAACTTTGACATCCGATATCTCGGCTCTGGAAGGGTCTAGAGCCTCCATTTTTGCGCGCTGGTCGAAGTCTCGTGGCCCTCTGTCAGAATCCAGAGTTTCAAGAAGATCGGAGGGGGTCAAAATTTCGGCCAAAAACGACAGTGTTACCCCTTATGTTTTTTTTTTCGGGTCAAAACTTTGACATCCGATATCTCGGCTCTGGAAGGGTCTAGAGCCTCCATTTTTGCGCGCTGGTCGAAGTCTCGTGGCCCTCTGTCAGAATCCAGAGTTTCAAGAAGATCGGAGGGGGTCAAAATTTCGGCCAAAAACGACAGTGTTACCCCTTATGTTTTTTTTTTAGGTCAAAACTTTGACATCCGATATCTCGGCTCTGGAAGGGTCTAGAGCCTCCATTTTTGCGCGCTGGTCGAAGTCTCGTGGCCCTCTGTCAGAATCCAGAGTTTCAAGAAGATCGGAGGGGGTCAAAATTTCGGGCAAAAACGACAGTGTTACCCCTTATGTTTTTTTTTTCAGGTCAAAACTTTGACATCCGATATCTCGGCTCTGGAAGGGTCTAGAGCCTCCATTTTTGCGCGCTGGTCGAAGTCTCGTGGCCCTCTGTCAGAATCCAGAGTTTCAAGAAGATCGGAGGGGGTCAAAATTTCGGCCAAAAACGACAGTGTTACCCCTTATGTTTTTTTTCAGGTCAAAACTTTGACATCCGATATCTCGGCTCTGGAAGGGTCTAGAGCCTCCATTTTTGCGCGCTGGTCGAAGTCTCGTGGCCCTCTGTCAGAATCCAGAGTTTCAAGAAGATCGGAGGGGGTCAAAATTTCGGCCAAAAACGACAGTGTTACCCCTTATGTTTTTTTTTTCGGGTCAAAACTTTGACATCCGATATCTCGGCTCTGGAAGGGTCTAGAGCCTCCATTTTTGCGTGCTGGTCGAAGTCTCGTGGCCCTCTGTCAGAATCCAGAGTTTCAAGAAGATCGGAGGGGGTCAAAATTTCGGCCAAAAACGACAGTGTTACCCCTTATGTTTTTTTTTTCAGGTCAAAACTTTGACATCCGATATCTCGGCTCTGGAAGGGTCTAGAGCCTCCATTTTTGCGCGCTGGTCGAAGTCTCGTGGCCCTCTGTCAGAATCCAGAGTTTCAAGAAGATCGGAGGGGGTCAAAATTTCGGCCAAAAACGACAGTGTTACCCCTTATGTTTTTTTTTTCAGGTCAAAACTTTGACATCCGATATCTCGGCTCTGGAAGGGTCTAGAGCCTCCATTTTTGCGCGCTGGTCGAAGTCTCGTGGCCCTCTGTCAGAATCCAGAGTTTCAAGAAGATCGGAGGGGGTCAAAATTTCGGCCAAAAACGACAGTGTTACCCCTTATGTTTTTTTTTCGGGTCAAAACTTTGACATCCGATATCTCGGCTCTGGAAGGGTCTAGAGCCTCCATTTTTGCGCGCTGGTCGAAGTCTCGTGGCCCTCTGTCAGAATCCAGAGTTTCAAGAAGATCGGAGGGGGTCAAAATTTCGGCCAAAAACGACAGTGTTACCCCTTATGTTTTTTTTTCAGGTCAAAACTTTGACATCCGATATCTCGGCTCTGGAAGGGTCTAGAGCCTCCATTTTTGCGCGCTGGTCGAAGTCTCGTGGCCCTCTGTCAGAATCCAGAGTTTCAAGAAGATCGGAGGGGGTCAAAATTTCGGCCAAAAACGACAGTGTTACCCCTTATGTTTTTTTTTCGGGTCAAAACTTTGACATCCGATATCTCGGCTCTGGAAGGGTCTAGAGCCTCCATTTTTGCGCGCTGGTCGAAGTCTCGTGGCCCTCTGTCAGAATCCAGAGTTTCAAGAAGATCGGAGGGGGTCAAAATTTCGGCCAAAAACGACAGTGTTACCCCTTATGTTTTTTTTTAAGGTCAAAACTTTGACATCCGATATCTCGGCTCTGGAAGGGTCTAGAGCCTCCATTTTTGCGCGCTGGTCGAAGTCTCGTGGCCCTCTGTCAGAATCCAGAGTTTCAAGAAGATCGGAGGGGGTCAAAATTTCGGCCAAAAACGACAGTGTTACCCCTTATGTTTTTTTTTTCGGGTCAAAACTTTGACATCCGATATCTCGGCTCTGGAAGGGTCTAGAGCCTCCATTTTTGCGCGCTGGTCGAAGTCTCGTGGCCCTCTGTCAGAATCCAGAGTTTCAAGAAGATCGGAGGGGGTCAAAATTTCGGCCAAAAACGACAGTGTTACCCCTTATGTTTTTTTTTTCAGGTCAAAACTTTGACATCCGATATCTCGGCTCTGGAAGGGTCTAGAGCCTCCATTTTTGCGCGCTGGTCGAAGTCTCGTGGCCCTCTGTCAGAATCCAGAGTTTCAAGAAGATCGGAGGGGGTCAAAATTTCGGCCAAAAACGACAGTGTTACCCCTTATGTTTTTTTTTCAGGTCAAAACTTTGACATCCGATATCTCGGCTCTGGAAGGGTCTAGAGCCTCCATTTTTGCGCGCTGGTCGAAGTCTCGTGGCCCTCTGTCAGAATCCAGAGTTTCAAGAAGATCGGAGGGGGTCAAAATTTCGGCCAAAAACGACAGTGTTACCCCTTATGTTTTTTTTTTCAGGTCAAAACTTTGACATCCGATATCTCGGCTCTGGAAGGGTCTAGAGCCTCCATTTTTGCGCGCTGGTCGAAGTCTCGTGGCCCTCTGTCAGAATCCAGAGTTTCAAGAAGATCGGAGGGGGTCAAAATTTCGGCCAAAAACGACAGTGTTACCCCTTATGTTTTTTTTTTCAGGTCAAAACTTTGACATCCGATATCTCGGCTCTGGAAGGGTCTAGAGCCTCCATTTTTGCGCGCTGGTCGAAGTCTCGTGGCCCTCTGTCAGAATCCAGAGTTTCAAGAAGATCGGAGGGGGTCAAAATTTCGGCCAAAAACGACAGTGTTACCCCTTATGTTTTTTTTTTCGGGTCAAAACTTTGACATCCGATATCTCGGCTCTGGAAGGGTCTAGAGCCTCCATTTTTGCGCGCTGGTCGAAGTCTCGTGGCCCTCTGTCAGAATCCAGAGTTTCAAGAAGATCGGAGGGGGTCAAAATTTCGGCCAAAAACGACAGTGTTACCCCTTATGTTTTTTTTTCGGGTCAAAACTTTGACATCCGATATCTCGGCTCTGGAAGGGTCTAGAGCCTCCATTTTTGCGCGCTGGTCGAAGTCTCGTGGCCCTCTGTCAGAATCCAGAGTTTCAAGAAGATCGGAGGGGGTCAAAATTTCGGCCAAAAACGACAGTGTTACCCCTTATGTTTTTTTTTTCAGGTCAAAACTTTGACATCCGATATCTCGGCTCTGGAAGGGTCTAGAGCCTCCATTTTTGCGCGCTGGTCGAAGTCTCGTGGCCCTCTGTCAGAATCCAGAGTTTCAAGAAGATCGGAGGGGGTCAAAATTTCGGCCAAAAACGACAGTGTTACCCCTTATGTTTTTTTTTCAGGTCAAAACTTTGACATCCGATATCTCGGCTCTGGAAGGGTCTAGAGCCTCCATTTTTGCGCGCTGGTCGAAGTCTCGTGGCCCTCTGTCAGAATCCAGAGTTTCAAGAAGATCGGAGGGGGTCAAAATTTCGGCCAAAAACGACAGTGTTACCCCTTATGTTTTTTTTTCAGGTCAAAACTTTGACATCCGATATCTCGGCTCTGGAAGGGTCTAGAGCCTCCATTTTTGCGCGCTGGTCGAAGTCTCGTGGCCCTCTGTCAGAATCCAGAGTTTCAAGAAGATCGGAGGGGGTCAAAATTTCGGCCAAAAACGACAGTGTTACCCCTTATGTTTTTTTTTCGGGTCAAAACTTTGACATCCGATATCTCGGCTCTGGAAGGGTCTAGAGCCTCCATTTTTGCGCGCTGGTCGAAGTCTCGTGGCCCTCTGTCAGAATCCAGAGTTTCAAGAAGATCGGAGGGGGTCAAAATTTCGGCCAAAAACGACAGTGTTACCCCTTATGTTTTTTTTTTCAGGTCAAAACTTTGACATCCGATATCTCGGCTCTGGAAGGGTCTAGAGCCTCCATTTTTGCGCGCTGGTCGAAGTCTCGTGGCCCTCTGTCAGAATCCAGAGTTTCAAGAAGATCGGAGGGGGTCAAAATTTCGGCCAAAAACGACAGTGTTACCCCTTATGTTTTTTTTTCAGGTCAAAACTTTGACATCCGATATCTCGGCTCTGGAAGGGTCTAGAGCCTCCATTTTTGCGCGCTGGTCGAAGTCTCGTGGCCCTCTGTCAGAATCCAGAGTTTCAAGAAGATCGGAGGGGGTCAAAATTTCGGCCAAAAACGACAGTGTTACCCCTTATGTTTTTTTTTCAGGTCAAAACTTTGACATCCGATATCTCGGCTCTGGAAGGGTCTAGAGCCTCCATTTTTGCAGCGCTGGTCGAAGTCTCGTGGCCCTCTGTCAGAATCCAGAGTTTCAAGAAGATCGGAGGGGGTCAAAATTTCGGCCAAAAACGACAGTGTTACCCCTTCATGTTTTTTTTTTCAGGGTCAAAACTTTGACATCCGATATCTCGGCTCTGGAAGGGTCTAGAGCCTCCATTGTTGCGCGCTGGTCGAAGTCTCGTGGCCCTCTGTCAGAATCCAGAGTTTCAAGAAGATCGGAGGGGGTCAAAATTTCGGCCAAAAACGACAGTGTTACCCCTTATGTTTTTTTTTCAGGTCAAAACTTTGACATCCGATATCTCGGCTCTGGAAGGGTCTAGAGCCTCCATTTTTGCGCGCTGGTCGAAGTCTCGTGGCCCTCTGTCAGAATCCAGAGTTTCAAGAAGATCGGAGGGGGTCAAAATTTCGGCCAAAAACGACAGTGTTACCCCTTATGTTTTTTTTTCAGGTCAAAACTTTGACATCCAATATCTCGGCTCTGGAAGGGTCTAGAGCCTACATTTTTGCGCGCTGGTCGAAGTCTCGTGGCCCTCTGTCAGAATCCAGAGTTTCAAGAAGATCGGAGGGGGTCAAAATTTCGGCCAAAAACGACAGTGTTACCCCTTATGTTTTTTTTTTTCAGGTCAAAACTTTGACATCCGATATCTCGGCTCTGGAAGGGTCTAGAGCCTCCATTTTTGCGCGCTGGTCGAAGTCTCGTGGCCCTCTGTCAGAATCCAGAGTTTCAAGAAGATCGGAGGGGGTCAAAATTTCGGCCAAAAACGACAGTGTTACCCCTTATGTTTTTTTTTTGGGTCAAAACTTTGACATCCGATATCTCGGCTCTGGAAGGGTCTAGAGCCTCCATTTTTGCGCGCTGGTCGAAGTCTCGTGGCCCTCTGTCAGAATCCAGAGTTTCAAGAAGATCGGAGGGGGTCAAAATTTCGGCCAAAAACGACAGTGTTACCCCTTATGTTTTTTTTTCAGGTCAAAACTTTGACATCCGATATCTCGGCTCTGGAAGGGTCTAGAGCCTCCATTTTTGCGCGCTGGTCGAAGTCTCGTGGCCCTATGTCAGAATCCAGAGTTTCAAGAAGATCGGAGGGGGTCAAAATTTCGGCCAAAAACGACAGTGTTACCCCTTATGTTTTTTTTTCAGGTCAAAACTTTGACATCTGATATCTCGGCTCTGGAAGGGTCTAGAGCCTCCATTTTTGCGCGCTGGTCGAAGTCTCTTGGCCCTCTGTCAGAATCCAGAGTTTCAAGAAGATCGGAGGGGGTCAAAATTTCGGCCAAAAACGACAGTGTTACCCCTTATGTTTTTTTTTCGGGTCAAAACTTTGACATCCGATATCTCGGCTCTGGAAGGGTCTAGAGCCTCCATTTTTGCGCGCTGGTCGAAGTCTCGTGGCCCTCTGTCAGAATCCAGAGTTTCAAGAAGATCGGAGGGGGTCAAAATTTCGGCCAAAAACGACAGTGTTACCCCTTATGTTTTTTTTCAGGTCAAAACTTTGACATCCAATATCTCGGCTCTGGAAGGGTCTAGAGCCTCCATTTTTTTCGTGCTGGTCGAAGTCTCGTGGCCCTCTGTCAGAATCCAGAGTTTCAAGAAGATCGGAGGGGGTCAAAATTTCGGCCAAAAACGACAGTGTTACCCCTTATGTTTTTTTTCAGGTCAAAACTTTGACATCCGATATCTCGGCTGTGGAAGGGTCTAGAGCCTCCATTTTTGCGCGCTGTTCGAAGTCTCGTGGCCCTCTGTCAGAATCCAGAGTTTCAAGAAGATCGGAGGGGGTCAAAATTTCGGCCAAAAACGACAGTGTTACCCCTTATGTTTTTTTTTCGGGTCAAAACTTTGACATCCGATATCTCGGCTCTGGAAGGGTCTAGAGCCTCCATTTTTGCGCGCTGGTCGAAGTCTCGTGGCCCTCTGTCAGAATCCAGAGTTTCAAGAAGATCGGAGGGGGTCAAAATTTTGGCCAAAAACGACAGTGTTACCCCTTATGTTTTTTTTTCAGGTCAAAACTTTGACATCCGATATCTCGGCTCTGGAAGGGTCTAGAGCCTCCATTTTTGCGCGCTGGTCGAAGTCTCGTGGCCCTCTGTCAGAATCCAGAGTTTCAAGAAGATCGGAGGGGGTCAAAATTTCGGCCAAAAACGACAGTGTTACCCCTTATGTTTTTTTTCAGGTCAAAACTTTGACATCCGATATCTCGGCTCTGGAAGGGTCTAGAGCCTCCATTTTTGCGCGCTGGTCGAAGTCTCGTGGCCCTCTGTCAGAATCCAGAGTTTCAAGAAAAGATCGGAGGGGGTCAAAATTTCGGCCAAAAACGACAGTGTTACCCCTTATGTTTTTTTTTCAGGTCAAAACTTTGACATCCGATATCTCGGCTCTGGAAGGGTCTAGAGCCTCCATTTTTGCGCGCTGGTCGAAGTCTCGTGGCCCTCTGTCAGAATCCAGAGTTTCAAGAAGATCGGAGGGGGTCAAAATTTCGGCCAAAAACGACAGTGTTACCCCTTATGTTTTTTTTTTCGGGTCAAAACTTTGACATCCGATATCTCGGCTCTGGAAGGGTCTAGAGCCTCCATTTTTGCATGCTGGTCGAAGTCTCGTGGCCCTCTGTCAGAATCCAGAGTTTCAAGAAGATCGGAGGGGGTCAAAATTTCGGCCAAAAACGACAGTGTTACCCCTCATGTTTTTTTTTTTCGGGTCAAAACTTTGACATCCGATATCTCGGCTCTGGAAGGGTCTAGAGCCTCCATTGTTGCGCGCTGGTCGAAGTCTCGTGGCCCTCTGTCAGAATCCAGAGTTTCAAGAAGATCGGAGCGGGTCAAAATTTCGGCCAAAAACGACAGTGTTACCCCTTATGTTTTTTTTTTCAGGTCAAAACTTTGACATCCGATATCTCGGCTCTGGAAGGGTCTAGAGCCTCCATTTTTGCGCGCTGGTCGAAGTCTCGTGGCCCTCTGTCAGAATCCAGAGTTTCAAGAAGATCGGAGGGGGTCAAAATTTTGGCCAAAAACGACAGTGTTACCCCTTATGTTTTTTTTTTCAGGTCAAAACTTTGACATCCGATATCTCGGCTCTGGAAGGGTCTAGAGCCTCCATTTTTGCGCGCTGGTCGAAGTCTCGTGGCCCTCTGTCAGAATCCAGAGTTTCAAGAAGATCGGAGGGGGTCAAAATTTCGGCCAAAAACGACAGTGTTACCCCTTATGTTTTTTTTTCAGGTCAAAACTTTGACATCCGATATCTCGGCTCTGGAAGGGTCTAGAGCCTCCATTTTTGCGCGCTGGTCGAAGTCTCGTGGCCCTCTGTCAGAATCCAGAGTTTCAAGAAGATCGGAGGGGGTCAAAATTTCGGCCAAAAACGACAGTGTTACCCCTTATGTTTTTTTTTCAGGTCAAAACTTTGACATCCGATATCTCGGCTCTGGAAGGGTCTAGAGCCTCCATTTTTGCGCGCTGGTCGAAGTCTCGTGGCCCTCTGTCAGAATCCAGAGTTTCAAGAAGATCGGAGGGGGTCAAAATTTCGGCCAAAAACGACAGTGTTACCCCTTATGTTTTTTTTTTCGGGTCAAAACTTTGACATCCGATATCTCGGCTCTGGAAGGGTCTAGAGCCTCCATTTTTGCATGCTGGTCGAAGTCTCGTGGCCCTCTGTCAGAATCCAGAGTTTCAAGAAGATCGGAGGGGGTCAAAATTTCGGCCAAAAACGACAGTGTTACCCCTCATGTTTTTTTTTTTCGGGTCAAAACTTTGACATCCGATATCTCGGCTCTGGAAGGGTCTAGAGCCTCCATTGTTGCGCGCTGGTCGAAGTCTCGTGGCCCTCTGTCAGAATCCAGAGTTTCAAGAAGATCGGAGCGGGTCAAAATTTCGGCCAAAAACGACAGTGTTACCCCTTATGTTTTTTTTTCAGGTCAAAACTTTGACATCCGATATCTCGGCTCTGGAAGGGTCTAGAGCCTCCATTTTTGCGCGCTGGTCGAAGTCTCGTGGCCCTCTGTCAGAATCCAGAGTTTCAAGAAGATCGGAGGGGGTCAAAATTTCGGCCAAAAACGACAGTGTTACCCCTTATGTTTTTTTTTTCAGGTCAAAACTTTGACATCCGATATCTCGGCTCTGGAAGGGTCTAGAGCCTCCATTTTTGCGCGCTGGTCGAAGTCTCGTGGCCCTCTGTCAGAATCCAGAGTTTCAAGAAGATCGGAGGGGGTCAAAATTTCGGCCAAAAACGACAGTGTTACCCCTTATGTTTTTTTTTTCAGGTCAAAACTTTGACATCCGATATCTCGGCTCTGGAAGGGTCTAGAGCCTCCATTTTTGCGCGCTGGTCGAAGTCTCGTGGCCCTCTGTCAGAATCCAGAGTTTCAAGAAGATCGGAGGGGGTCAAAATTTCGGCCAAAAACGACAGTGTTACCCCTTATGTTTTTTTTTGGGTCAAAACTTTGACATCCGATATCTCGGCTCTGGAAGGGTCTAGAGCCTCCATTTTTGCGCGCTGGTCGAAGTCTCGTGGCCCTCTGTCAGAATCCAGAGTTTCAAGAAGATCGGAGGGGGTCAAAATTTCGGCCAAAAACGACAGTGTTACCCCTTATGTTTTTTTTTTCAGGTCAAAACTTTGACATCCGATATCTCGGCTCTGGAAGGGTCTAGAGCCTCCATTTTTGCACGCTGGTCGAAGTCTCGTGGCCCTCTGTCAGAATCCAGAGTTTCAAGAAGATCGGAGGGGGTCAAAATTTCGGCCAAAAACGACAGTGTTACCCCTTATGTTTTTTTTTTCAGGTCAAAACTTTGACATCTGATATCTCGGCTCTGGAAGGGTCTAGAGCCTCCATTTTTGCGCGCTGGTCGAAGTCTCATGGCCCTCTGTCAGAATCCAGAGTTTCAAGAAGATCGGAGGGGGTCAAAATTTCGGCCAAAAACGACAGTGTTACCCCTTATGTTTTTTTTTCGGGTCAAAACTTTGACATCCGATATCTCGGCTCTGGAAGGGTCTAGAGCCTCCATTTTTGCGCGCTGGTCGAAGTCTCGTGGCCCTCTGTCAGAATCCAGAGTTTCAAGAAGATCGGAGGGGGTCAAAATTTCAGCCAAAAACGACAGTGTTACCCCTTATGTTTTTTTTTCAGGTCAAAACTTTGACATCTGATATCTCGGCTCTGGAAGGGTCTAGAGCCTCCATTTTTGCGCGCTGGTCGAAGTCTCATGGCCCTCTGTCAGAATCCAGAGTTTCAAGAAGATCGGAGGGGGTCAAAATTTCGGCCAAAAACGACAGTGTTACCCCTTATGTTTTTTTTTCGGGTCAAAACTTTGACATCCGATATCTCGGCTCTGGAAGGGTCTAGAGCCTCCATTTTTGCGTGCTGGTCGAAGTCTCGTGGCCCTCTGTCAGAATCCAGAGTTTCAAGAAGATCGGAGGGGGTCAAAATTTCGGGCAAAAACGACAGTGTTACCCCTTATGTTTTTTTTTTCAGGTCAAAACTTTGACATCCGATATCTCGGCTCTGGAAGGGTCTAGAGCCTCCATTTTTGCGCGCTGGTCGAAGTCTCGTGGCCCTCTGTCAGAATCCAGAGTTTCAAGAAGATCGGAGGGGGTCAAAATTTCGGCCAAAAACGACAGTGTTACCCCTTATGTTTTTTTTTCGGGTCAAAACTTTGACATCCGATATCTCGGCTCTGGAAGGGTCTAGAGCCTCCATTTTTGCGCGCTGGTCGAAGTCTCGTGGCCCTCTGTCAGAATCCAGAGTTTCAAGAAGATCGGAGGGGGTCAAAATTTCGGCCAAAAACGACAGTGTTACCCCTTATGTTTTTTTTTCAGGTCAAAACTTTGACATCCGATATCTCGGCTCTGGAAGGGTCTAGAGCCTCCATTTTTGCGCGCTGGTCGAAGTCTCGTGGCCCTCTGTCAGAATCCAGAGTTTCAAGAAGATCGGAGGGGGTCAAAATTTCGGCCAAAAACGACAGTGTTACCCCTTATGTTTTTTTTCAGGTCAAAACTTTGACATCCGATATCTCGGCTCTGGAAGGGTCTAGAGCCTCCATTTTTGCGCGCTGGTCGAAGTCTCGTGGCCCTCTGTCAGAATCCAGAGTTTCAAGAAGATCGGAGGGGGTCAAAATTTCGGCCAAAAACGACAGTGTTACCCCTTATGTTTTTTTTTCAGGTCAAAACTTTGACATCCGATATCTCGGCTCTGGAAGGGTCTAGAGCCTCCATTTTTGCGCGCTGGTCGAAGTCTCGTGGCCCTCTGTCAGAATCCAGAGTTTCAAGAAGATCGGAGGGGGTCAAAATTTCGGCCAAAAACGACAGTGTTACCCCTTATGTTTTTTTTTTCGGGTCAAAACTTTGACATCCGATATCTCGGCTCTGGAAGGGTCTAGAGCCTCCATTTTTGCATGCTGGTCGAAGTCTCGTGGCCCTCTGTCAGAATCCAGAGTTTCAAGAAGATCGGAGGGGGTCAAAATTTCGGCCAAAAACGACAGTGTTACCCCTCATGTTTTTTTTTTTCGGGTCAAAACTTTGACATCCGATATCTCGGCTCTGGAAGGGTCTAGAGCCTCCATTGTTGCGCGCTGGTCGAAGTCTCGTGGCCCTCTGTCAGAATCCAGAGTTTCAAGAAGATCGGAGCGGGTCAAAATTTCGGCCAAAAACGACAGTGTTACCCCTTATGTTTTTTTTTCAGGTCAAAACTTTGACATCCGATATCTCGGCTCTGGAAGGGTCTAGAGCCTCCATTTTTGCGCGCTGGTCGAAGTCTCGTGGCCCTCTGTCAGAATCCAGAGTTTCAAGAAGATCGGAGGGGGTCAAAATTTCGGCCAAAAACGACAGTGTTACCCCTTATGTTTTTTTTTTCAGGTCAAAACTTTGACATCCGATATCTCGGCTCTGGAAGGGTCTAGAGCCTCCATTTTTGCGCGCTGGTCGAAGTCTCGTGGCCCTCTGTCAGAATCCAGAGTTTCAAGAAGATCGGAGGGGGTCAAAATTTCGGCCAAAAACGACAGTGTTACCCCTTATGTTTTTTTTTTCAGGTCAAAACTTTGACATCCGATATCTCGGCTCTGGAAGGGTCTAGAGCCTCCATTTTTGCGCGCTGGTCGAAGTCTCGTGGCCCTCTGTCAGAATCCAGAGTTTCAAGAAGATCGGAGGGGGTCAAAATTTCGGCCAAAAACGACAGTGTTACCCCTTATGTTTTTTTTTGGGTCAAAACTTTGACATCCGATATCTCGGCTCTGGAAGGGTCTAGAGCCTCCATTTTTGCGCGCTGGTCGAAGTCTCGTGGCCCTCTGTCAGAATCCAGAGTTTCAAGAAGATCGGAGGGGGTCAAAATTTCGGCCAAAAACGACAGTGTTACCCCTTATGTTTTTTTTTTCAGGTCAAAACTTTGACATCCGATATCTCGGCTCTGGAAGGGTCTAGAGCCTCCATTTTTGCACGCTGGTCGAAGTCTCGTGGCCCTCTGTCAGAATCCAGAGTTTCAAGAAGATCGGAGGGGGTCAAAATTTCGGCCAAAAACGACAGTGTTACCCCTTATGTTTTTTTTTTCAGGTCAAAACTTTGACATCTGATATCTCGGCTCTGGAAGGGTCTAGAGCCTCCATTTTTGCGCGCTGGTCGAAGTCTCATGGCCCTCTGTCAGAATCCAGAGTTTCAAGAAGATCGGAGGGGGTCAAAATTTCGGCCAAAAACGACAGTGTTACCCCTTATGTTTTTTTTTCGGGTCAAAACTTTGACATCCGATATCTCGGCTCTGGAAGGGTCTAGAGCCTCCATTTTTGCGCGCTGGTCGAAGTCTCGTGGCCCTCTGTCAGAATCCAGAGTTTCAAGAAGATCGGAGGGGGTCAAAATTTCGGCCAAAAACGACAGTGTTACCCCTTATGTTTTTTTTTCAGGTCAAAACTTTGACATCTGATATCTCGGCTCTGGAAGGGTCTAGAGCCTCCATTTTTGCGCGCTGGTCGAAGTCTCATGGCCCTCTGTCAGAATCCAGAGTTTCAAGAAGATCGGAGGGGGTCAAAATTTCGGCCAAAAACGACAGTGTTACCCCTTATGTTTTTTTTTCGGGTCAAAACTTTGACATCCGATATCTCGGCTCTGGAAGGGTCTAGAGCCTCCATTTTTGCGTGCTGGTCGAAGTCTCGTGGCCCTCTGTCAGAATCCAGAGTTTCAAGAAGATCGGAGGGGGTCAAAATTTCGGGCAAAAACGACAGTGTTACCCCTTATGTTTTTTTTTCAGGTCAAAACTTTGACATCCGATATCTCGGCTCTGGAAGGGTCTAGAGCCTCCATTTTTGCGCGCTGGTCGAAGTCTCGTGGCCCTCTGTCAGAATCCAGAGTTTCAAGAAGATCGGAGGGGGTCAAAATTTCGGCCAAAAACGACAGTGTTACCCCTTATGTTTTTTTTTCGGGTCAAAACTTTGACATCCGATATCTCGGCTCTGGAAGGGTCTAGAGCCTCCATTTTTGCGCGCTGGTCGAAGTCTCGTGGCCCTCTGTCAGAATCCAGAGTTTCAAGAAGATCGGAGGGGGTCAAAATTTCGGCCAAAAACGACAGTGTTACCCCTCATGTTTTTTTTTTTTTTCGGGTCAAAACTTTGACATCCGATATCTCGGCTCTGGAAGGGTCTAGAGCCTCCATTGTTGCGCGCTGGTCGAAGTCTCGTGGCCCTCTGTCAGAATCCAGAGTTTCAAGAAGATCGGAGGGGGTCAAAATTTCGGCCAAAAACGACAGTGTTACCCCTTATGTTTTTTTTTCAGGTCAAAACTTTGACATCCGATATCTCGGCTCTGGAAGGGTCTAGAGCCTCCATTTTTGCGCGCTGGTCGAAGTCTCGTGGCCCTCTGTCAGAATCCAGAGTTTCAAGAAGATCGGAGGGGGTCAAAATTTCGGCCAAAAACGACAGTGTTACCCCTTATGTTTTTTTTTCAGGTCAAAACTTTGACATCCAATATCTCGGCTCTGGAAGGGTCTAGAGCCTCCATTTTTGCGCGCTGGTCGAAGTCTCGTGGCCCTCTGTCAGAATCCAGAGTTTCAAGAAGATCGGAGGGGGTCAAAATTTCGGCCAAAAACGACAGTGTTACCCCTTATGTTTTTTTTTCAGGTCAAAACTTTGACATCCGATATCTCGGCTCTGGAAGGGTCTAGAGCCTCCATTTTTGCGCGCTGGTCGAAGTCTCGTGGCCCTCTGTCAGAATCCAGAGTTTCAAGAAGATCGGAGGGGGTAAAAATTTCAGCCAAAAACGACAGTGTTACCCCTTATGTTTTTTTTTCGGGTCAAAACTTTGACATCCGATATCTCGGCTCTGGAAGGGTCTAGAGCCTCCATTTTTGCGCGCTGGTCGAAGTCTCGTGGCCCTCTGTCAGAATCCAGAGTTTCAAGAAGATCGGAGGGGGTCAAAATTTCGGCCAAAAACGACAGTGTTACCCCTTATGTTTTTTTTCAGGTCAAAACTTTGACATCTGATATCTCGGCTCTGGAAGGGTCTAGAGCCTCCATTTTTGCGCGCTGGTCGAAGTCTCATGGCCCTCTGTCAGAATCCAGAGTTTCAAGAAGATCGGAGGGGGTCAAAATTTCGGCCAAAAACGACAGTGTTACCCCTTATGTTTTTTTTTCGGGTCAAAACTTTGACATCCGATATCTCGGCTCTGGAAGGGTCTAGAGCCTCCATTTTTGCGTGCTGGTCGAAGTCTCGTGGCCCTCTGTCAGAATCCAGAGTTTCAAGAAGATCGGAGGGGGTCAAAATTTCGGCCAAAAACGACAGTGTTACCCCTTATGTTTTTTTTTCAGGTCAAAACTTTGACATCCGATATCTCGGCTCTGGAAGGGTCTAGAGCCTCCATTTTTGCGCGCTGGTCGAAGTCTCGTGGCCCTCTGTCAGAATCCAGAGTTTCAAGAAGATCGGAGGGGGTCAAAATTTCGGCCAAAAACGACAGTGTTACCCCTTATGTTTTTTTTTTCAGGTCAAAACTTTGACATCCGATATCTCGGCTCTGGAAGGGTCTAGAGCCTCCATTTTTGCGCGCTGGTCGAAGTCTCGTGGCCCTCTGTCAGAATCCAGAGTTTCCAGAAGATCGGAGGGGGTCAAAATTTCGGCCAAAAACGACAGTGTTACCCCTTATGTTTTTTTTTCGGGTCAAAACTTTGACATCAGATATCTCGGCTCTGGAAGGGTCTAGAGCCTCCATTTTTGCGCGCTGGTCGAAGTCTCGTGGCCCTCTGTCAGAATCCAGAGTTTCAAGAAGATCGGAGGGGGTCAAAATTTCGGCCAAAAACGACAGTGTTACCCCTTATGTTTTTTTTTTCAGGTCAAAACTTTGACATCCGATATCTCGGCTCTGGAAGGGTCTAGAGCCTCCATTTTTGCGCGCTGGTCGAAGTCTCGTGGCCCTCTGTCAGAATCCAGAGTTTCAAGAAGATCGGAGGGGGTCAAAATTTCGGCCAAAAACGACAGTGTTACCCCTTATGTTTTTTTTCAGGTCAAAACTTTGACATCCGATATCTCGGCTCTGGAAGGGTCTAGAGCCTCCATTTTAGCGCGCTGGTCGAAGTCTCGTGGTCCTCTGTCAGAATCCAGAGTTTCAAGAAGATCGGAGGGGGTCAAAATTTCGGCCAAAAACGACAGTGTTACCCCTTATGTTTTTTTTTTCAGGTCAAAACTTTGACATCCGATATCTCGGCTCTGGAAGGGTCTAGAGCCTCCATTTTTGCGCGCTGGTCGAAGTCTCGTGGCCCTCTGTCAGAATCCAGAGTTTCAAGAAGATCGGAGGGGGTCAAAATTTCGGCCAAAAACGACAGTGTTACCCCTTATGTTTTTTTTCGGGTCAAAACTTTGACATCCGATATCTCGGCTCTGGAAGGGTCTAGAGCCTCCATTTTTGCGCGCTGGTCGAAGTCTCGTGGCCCTCTGTCAGAATCCAGAGTTTCAAGAAGATCGGAGGGGGTCAAAATTTCGGCCAAAAACGACAGTGTTACCCCTTATGTTTTTTTTTCAGGTCAAAACTTTGACATCCGATATCTCGGCTCTGGAAGGGTCTAGAGCCTCCATTTTTGCGCGCTGGTCGAAGTCTCGTGGCCCTCTGTCAGAATCCAGAGTTTCAAGAAGATCGGAGGGGGTCAAAATTTCGGCCAAAAACAACAGTGTTACCCCTTAAGTTTTTTTTTTGGGTCAAAACTTTGACATCCGATATCTCGGCTCTGGAAGGGTCTAGAGCCTCCATTTTTGCGCGCTGGTCGAAGTCTCGTGGCCCTCTGTCAGAATCCAGAGTTTCAAGAAGATCGGAGGGGGTCAAAATTTCGGCCAAAAACGACAGTGTTACCCCTTATGTTTTTTTTTTTCAGGTCAAAACTTTGACATCCGATATCTCGGCTCTGGAAGGGTCTAGAGCCTCCATTTTTGCGCGCTGGTCGAAGTCTCGTGGCCCTCTGTCAGAATCCAGAGTTTCAAGAAGATCGGAGGGGGTCAAAATTTCGGCCAAAAACGACAGTGTTACCCCTTATGTTTTTTTTCGGGTCAAAACTTTGACATCCGATATCTCGGCTCTGGAAGGGTCTAGAGCCTCCATTTTTGCGCGCTGGTCGAAGTCTCGTGGCCCTCTGTCAGAATCCAGAGTTTCAAGAAGATCGGAGGGGGTCAAAATTTCGGCCAAAAACGACAGTGTTACCCCTTATGTTTTTTTTTCAGGTCAAAACTTTGACATCCGATATCTCGGCTCTGGAAGGGTCTAGAGCCTCCATTTTTGCGCGCTGGTCGAAGTCTCGTGGCCCTCTGTCAGAATCCAGAGTTTCAAGAAGATCGGAGGGGGTCAAAATTTCGGCCAAAAACAACAGTGTTACCCCTTAAGTTTTTCTTTTGGGTCAAAACTTTGATATCCGATATCTCGGCTCTGGAAGGGTCTAGAGCCTCCATTTTTGCGCGCTGGTCGAAGTCTCGTGGCCCTCTGTCAGAATCCAGAGTTTCAAGAAGATCGGAGGGGGTCAAAATTTCGGCCAAAAACGACAGTGTTACCCCTTATGTTTTTTTTTCAGGTCAAAACTTTGACATCTGATATCTCGGCTCTGGAAGGGTCTAGAGCCTCCATTTTTGCGCGCTGGTCGAAGTCTCGTGGCCCTCTGTCAGAATCCAGAGTTTCAAGAAGATCGGAGGGGGTCAAAATTTCGGCCAAAAACGACAGTGTTACCCCTTATGTTTTTTTTTTCAGGTCAAAACTTTGACATCAGATATCTCGGCTCTGGAAGGGTCTAGAGCCTCCATTTTTGCGCGCTGGTCGAAGTCTCGTGGCCCTCTGTCAGAATCCAGAGTTTCAAGAAGATCGGAGGGGGTCAAAATTTCGGCCAAAAATGACAGTGTTACCCCTTATGTTTTTTTTTCAGGTCAAAACTTTGACATCTGATATCTCGGCTCTGGAAGGGTCTAGAGCCTCCATTTTTGCGCGCTGGTCGAAGTCTCATGGCCCTCTGTCAGAATCCAGAGTTTCAAGAAGATCGGAGGGGGTCAAAATTTCGGCCAAAAACGACAGTGTTACCCCTTATGTTTTTTTTTCAGGTCAAAACTTTGACATCCGATATCTCGGCTCTGGAAGGGTCTAGAGCCTCCATTTTTGCGCGCTGGTCGAAGTCTCTTGGCCCTCTGTCAGAATCCAGAGTTTCAAGAAGATCGGAGGGGGTCAAAATTTCGGCCAAAAACGACAGTGTTACCCCTTATGTTTTTTTTTTCAGGTCAAAACTTTGACATCCGATATCTCGGCTCTGGAAGGGTCTAGAGCCTCCATTTTTGCGCGCTGGTCGAAGTCTCGTGGCCCTCTGTCAGAATCCAGAGTTTCAAGAAGATCGGAGGGGGTCAAAATTTCGGCCAAAAACGACAGTGTTACCCCTTATGTTTTTTTTTTCGGGTCAAAACTTTGACATCCGATATCTCGGCTCTGGAAGGGTCTAGAGCCTCCATTTTTGCGCGCTGGTCGAAGTCTCGTGGCCCTCTGTCAGAATCCAGAGTTTCAAGAAGATCGGAGGGGGTCAAAATTTCGGCCAAAAACGACAGTGTTACCCCTTAAGTTTTTTTTTTGGGTCAAAACTTTGACATCCGATATCTCAGCTCTGGAAGGGTCTAGAGCCTCCATTTTTGCGCGCTGGTCGAAGTCTCGTGGCCCTCTGTCAGAATCCAGAGTTTCAAGAAGATCGGAGGGGGTCAAAATTTCGGCCAAAAACGACAGTGTTACCCCTTATGTTTTTTTTTCAGGTCAAAACTTTGACATCTGATATCTCGGCTCTGGAAGGGTCTAGAGCCTCCATTTTTGCGCGCTGGTCGAAGTCTCGTGGCCCTCTGTCAGAATCCAGAGTTTCAAGAAGATCGGAGGGGGTCAAAATTTCGGCCAAAAACGACAGTGTTACCCCTTATGTTTTTTTTCAGGTCAAAACTTTGACATCCGATATCTCGGCTCTGGAAGGGTCTAGAGCCTCCATTTTTGCGCGCTGGTCGAAGTCTCTTGGCCCTCTGTCAGAATCCAGAGTTTCAAGAAGATCGGAGGGGGTCAAAATTTCGGCCAAAAACGACAGTGTTACCCCTTATGTTTTTTTTTTCAGGTCAAAACTTTGACATCCGATATCTCGGCTCTGGAAGGGTCTAGAGCCTCCATTTTTGCGCGCTGGTCGAATTCTCGTGGCCCTCTGTCAGAATCCAGAGTTTCAAGAAGATCGGAGGGGGTCAAAATTTCGGCCAAAAACGACAGTGTTACCCCTTATGTTTTTTTTTCAGGTCAAAACTTAGACATCCGATATCTCGGCTCTGGAAGGGTCTAGAGCCTCCATTTTTGCGCGCTGGTCGAAGTCTCGTGGCCCTCTGTCAGAATCCAGAGTTTCAAGAAGATCGGAGGGGGTCAAAATTTCGGCCAAAAACGACAGTGTTACCCCTTATGTTTTTTTTTCAGGTCAAAACTTTGACATCCGATATCTCGGCTCTGGAAGGGTCTAGAGCCTCCATTTTTGCACGCTGGTCGAAGTCTCGTGGCTCTCTGTCAGAATCCAGAGTTTCAAGAAGATCGGAGGGGGTCAAAATTTCGGCCAAAAACGACAGTGTTACCCCTTATGTTTTTTTTCGGGTCAAAACTTTGACATCCGATATCTCGGCTCTGGAAGGGTCTAGAGCCTCCATTTTTGCGTGCTGGTCGAAGTCTCGTGGCCCTCTGTCAGAATCCAGAGTTTCAAGAAGATCGGAGGGGGTCAAAATTTCGGCCAAAAACGACAGTGTTACCCCTTATGTTTTTTTTTTCAGGTCAAAACTTTGACATCCGATATCTCGGCTCTGGAAGGGTCTAGAGCCTCCATTTTTGCGCGCTGGTCGAAGTCTCGTGGCCCTCTGTCAGAATCCAGAGTTTCAAGAAGATCGGAGGGGGTCAAAATTTCGGCCAAAAACGACAGTGTTACCCCTTATGTTTTTTTTTTCGGGTCAAAACTTTGACATCCGATATCTCGGCTCTGGAAGGGTCTAGAGCCTCCATTTTTGCGCGCTGGTCGAAGTCTCGTGGCCCTCTGTCAGAATCCAGAGTTTCAAGAAGATCGGAGGGGGTCAAAATTTCGGCCAAAAACGACAGTGTTACCCCTTAAGTTTTTTTTTTGGGTCAAAACTTTGACATCCGATATCTCAGCTCTGGAAGGGTCTAGAGCCTCCATTTTTGCGCGCTGGTCGAAGTCTCGTGGCCCTCTGTCAGAATCCAGAGTTTCAAGAAGATCGGAGGGGGTCAAAATTTCGGCCAAAAACGACAGTGTTACCCCTTATGTTTTTTTTTCAGGTCAAAACTTTGACATCTGATATCTCGGCTCTGGAAGGGTCTAGAGCCTCCATTTTTGCGCGCTGGTCGAAGTCTCGTGGCCCTCTGTCAGAATCCAGAGTTTCAAGAAGATCGGAGGGGGTCAAAATTTCGGCCAAAAACGACAGTGTTACCCCTTATGTTTTTTTTTCAGGTCAAAACTTTGACATCCGATATCTCGGCTCTGGAAGGGTCTAGAGCCTCCATTTTTGCGCGCTGGTCGAAGTCTCTTGGCCCTCTGTCAGAATCCAGAGTTTCAAGAAGATCGGAGGGGGTCAAAATTTCGGCCAAAAACGACAGTGTTACCCCTTATGTTTTTTTTTCAGGTCAAAACTTTGACATCCGATATCTCGGCTCTGGAAGGGTCTAGAGCCTCCATTTTTGCGCGCTGGTCGAAGTCTCGTGGCCCTCTGTCAGAATCCAGAGTTTCAAGAAGATCGGAGGGGGTCAAAATTTCGGCCAAAAACGACAGTGTTACCCCTTATGTTTTTTTTTCAGGTCAAAACTTAGACATCCGATATCTCGGCTCTGGAAGGGTCTAGAGCCTCCATTTTTGCGCGCTGGTCGAAGTCTCGTGGCCCTCTGTCAGAATCCAGAGTTTCAAGAAGATCGGAGGGGGTCAAAATTTCGGCCAAAAACGACAGTGTTACCCCTTATGTTTTTTTTTCAGGTCAAAACTTTGACATCCGATATCTCGGCTCTGGAAGGGTCTAGAGCCTCCATTTTTGCACGCTGGTCGAAGTCTCGTGGCTCTCTGTCAGAATCCAGAGTTTCAAGAAGATCGGAGGGGGTCAAAATTTCGGCCAAAAACGACAGTGTTACCCCTTATGTTTTTTTTCGGGTCAAAACTTTGACATCCGATATCTCGGCTCTGGAAGGGTCTAGAGCCTCCATTTTTGCGTGCTGGTCGAAGTCTCGTGGCCCTCTGTCAGAATCCAGAGTTTCAAGAAGATCGGAGGGGGTCAAAATTTCGGCCAAAAACGACAGTGTTACCCCTTATGTTTTTTTTTCGGGTCAAAACTTTGACATCCGATATCTCGGCTCTGGAAGGGTCTAGAGCCTCCATTTTTGCGCGCTGGTCGGAGTCTCGTGGCCCTCTGTCAGAATCCAGAGTTTCAAGAAGATCGGAGGGGGTCAAAATTTCGGCCAAAAACGACAGTGTTACCCCTTATGTTTTTTTTTTCAGGTCAAAACTTTGACATCCGATATCTCGGCTCTGGAAGGGTCTAGAGCCTCCATTTTTGCGCGCTGGTCGAAGTCTCGTGGCCCTCTGTCAGAATCCAGAGTTTCAAGAAGATCGGAGGGGGTCAAAATTTCGGCCAAAAACGACAGTGTTACCCCTTATGTTTTTTTTTGGGGTCAAAACTTTGACATCCGATATCTCGGCTCTGGAAGGGTCTAGAGCCTCCATTTTGCGCACTGGTCGAAGTCTCGTGGCCCTCTGTCAGAATCCAGAGTTTCAAGAAGATCGGAGGGGGTCAACATTTCGGCCAAAAATGACAGTGTTACCCCTTATGTTTTTTTTTCAGGTCAAAACTTTGACATCCGATATCTCGGCTCTGGAAGGGTCTAGAGCCTCCATTTTTGCGCGCTGGTCGAAGTCTCGTGGCCCTCTGTCAGAATCCAGAGTTTCAAGAAGATCGGAGGGGGTCAAAATTTCGGCCAAAAACGACAGTGTTACCCCTTATGTTTTTTTTTCAGGTCAAAACTTTGACATCCGATATCTCGGCTCTGGAAGGGTCTAGAGCCTCCATTTTTGCGCGCTGGTCGAAGTCTCGTGGCCCTCTGTCAGAATCCAGAGTTTCAAGAAGATCGGAGGGGGTCAAAATTTCGGCCAAAAACGACAGTGTTACCCATTATGTTTTTTTTTCGGGTCAAAACTTTGACATCCGATATCTCGGCTCTGGAAGGGTCTAGAGCCTCCATTTTTGCGCGCTGGTCGAAGTCTCGTGGCCCTCTGTCAGAATCCAGAGTTTCAAGAAGATCGGAGGGGGTCAAAATTTCGGCCAAAAACGACAGTGTTACCCCTTATGTTTTTTTTTCGGGTCAAAACTTTGACATCCGATATCTCGGCTCTGGAAGGGTCTAGAGCCTCCATTTTTGCGCGCTGGTCGAAGTCTCGTGGCCCTCTGTCAGAATCCAGAGTTTCAAGAAGATCGGAGGGGGTCAAAATTTCGGCCACAAACGACAGTGTTACCCCTTATGTTTTTTTTTTCAGGTCAAAACTTTGACATCCGATATCTCGGCTCTGGAAGGGTCTAGAGCCTCCATTTTTGCGCGCTGGTCGAAGTCTCGTGGCCCTCTGTCAGAATCCAGAGTTTCAAGAAGATCGGAGGGGGTCAAAATTTCGGCCAAAAACGACAGTGTTACCCCTTATGGTTTTTTTTTCAGGTCAAAACTTTGACATCCGATATCTCGGCTCTGGAAGGGTCTAGAGCCTCCATTTTTGCGCGCTGGTCGAAGTCTCGTGGCCCTCTGTCAGAATCCAGAGTTTCAAGAAGATCGGAGGGGGTCAAAATTTCGGCCAAAAACGACAGTGTTACCCCTTATGTTTTTTTTTCAGGTCAAAACTTTGACATCCGATATCTCGGCTCTGGAAGGGTCTAGAGCCTCCATTTTTGCGCGCTGGTCGAAGTTTCGTGGCCCTCTGTCAGAATCCAGAGTTTCAAGAAGATCGGAGGGGGTCAAAATTTCGGCCAAAAACGACAGTGTTACCCCTTATGTTTTTTTTTCGGGTCAAAACTTTGACATCCGATATCTCGGCTCTGGAAGGGTCTAGAGCCTCCATTTTTGCGTGCTGGTCGAAGTCTCGTGGCCCTCTGTCAGAATCCAGAGTTTCAAGAAGATCGGAGGGGGTCAAAATTTCGGCCAAAAACGACAGTGTTACCCCTTATTGTTTTTTTTTCGGGTCAAAACTTTGACATCCGATATCTCGGCTCTGGAAGGGTCTAGAGCCTCCATTTTTGCGCGCTGGTCGAAGTCTCGTGGCCCTCTGTCAGAATCCAGAGTTTCAAGAAGATCGGAGGGGGTCAAAATTTCGGCCAAAAACGACAGTGTTACCCCTTATGTTTTTTTCCAGGTCAAAACTTTGACATCCGATATCTCGGCTCTGGAAGGGTCTAGAGCCTCAATTTTTGCGCGCTGGTCGAAGTCTCGTGGCCCTCTGTCAGAATCCAGAGTTTCAAGAAGATCGGAGGGGGTCAAAATTTCGGCCAAAAACGACAGTGTTACCCCTTATGTTTTTTTTTTGGTCAAAACTTTGACATCCGATATCTCGGCTCTGGAAGGGTCTAAAGCCTCCATTTTTGCGCGCTGGTCGAAGTCTCATGGCCCTCTGTCAGAATCCAGAGTTTCAAGAAGATCGGAGGGGGTCAAAATTTCGGCCAAAAACGACAGTGTTACCCCTTATGTTTTTTTTTCAGGTCAAAACTTTGACATCCGATATCTCGGCTCTGGAAGGGTCTAGAGCCTCCATTTTTGCACGCTGGTCGAAGTCTCGTGGCCCTCTGTCAGAATCCAGAGTTTCAAGAAGATCGGAAGGGGTCGCACGCTGGTCGAAGTCTCGTGGCCCTCTGTCAGAATCCAGAGTTTCAAGAAGATCGGAAGGGGTCAAAATTTCGGCCAAAAACGACAGTGTTACCCCTTATGTTTTTTTTTCGGGTCAAAACTTTGACATCCGATATCTCTGCTCTGGAAGGGTCTAGAGCCTCCATTTTTGCGTGCTGGTCGAAGTCTCGTGGCCCTCTGTCAGAATCCAGAGTTTCAAGAAGATCGGAGGGGGTCAAAATTTCGGCCAAAAACGACAGTGTTACCCCTTATGTTTTTTTTTTCGGGTCAAAACTTTGACATCCGATATCTCGGCTCTGGAAGGGTCTAGAGCCTCCATTTTTGCGCGCTGGTCGAAGTCTCGTGGCCCTCTGTCAGAATCCAGAGTTTCAAGAAGATCGGAGGGGGTCAAAATTTTGGCCAAAAACGACAGTGTTACCCCTTATGTTTTTTTTTTTTGGGTCAAAACTTTGACATCCGATATCTCGGCTCTGGAAGGGTCTAGAGCCTCCATTTTTGCGCGCTGGTCGAAGTCTCGTGGCCCTCTGTCAGAATCCAGAGTTTCAAGAAGATCGGAGGGGGTCAAAATTTAGGCCAAAAACGACAGTGTTACCCCTTATGTTTTTTTTTCGGGTCAAAACTTTGACATCCGATATCTCGGCTCTGGAAGGGTCTAGAGCCTCCATTTTTGCGCGCTGGTCGAAGTCTCGTGGCCCTCTGTCAGAATCCAGAGTTTCAAGAAGACCGGAGGGGGTCAAAATTTCGGCCAAAAACGACAGTGTTACCCCTTATGTTTTTTTTTCAGGTCAAAACTTTGACATCCGATATCTCGGCTCTGGAAGGGTCTAGAGCCTCCATTTTTGCGCGCTGGTCGAAGTCTCGTGGCCCTCTGTCAGAATCCAGAGTTTCAAGAAGATCGGAGGGGGTCAAAATTTCGGCCAAAAAAAAAATGACAGTGTTACCCCTTATGTTTTTTTTTTCAGGTCCAAATTTTGACCTTCGATATCTCGGCTCTGGAAGAGTCTAGAGCCTCCATTTTTGCACGCTGGTCGAAGTCTCGTTGCCCTCTGTCAGAATCCAGAGTTTCAAGAAGATCGGAGGGGGTCAAAATTTCGGCCAAAAAAAAAAAATGACAGTGTTACCCCTTATGTTTTTTTTTCAGGTCCAAATTTTGACCTCAGCTCTGGAAGGGTCTAGAGCCTCCATTTTTGCACTCATATCTAAGTTTCACAGGGATACTACATGCAGAGCTTTACTGGCATTTGATTGAATGACAAATGTCCAATCTCATGGACTGCAGGCTTTAAACTAAGTGAAATGCTCCAGAAGTTAAAAAAGGGGGCTGACATGTGATGTCCATTGTAATGAATTGTGAAAATATTCCCATTCATGCACTCGGCAGACGGCTTTCTTTAAAGCGACACTGCATTCAAGGTACACATTTTTAAGTTCATATTTTCCCTGGGAATTGAACCCAAAAACTGTGGTGTTACTCAGGTTAATGACAAACAAGTTATGCATGTAGGTTTCACCATAAATACCTATTATGGAAATGCTCAGCATGTGGAGGAGAGGTGTGCTATGGTGCCAAGCAATTTTTCCAAAAATCCAAACTTAAGAGTGCAGGAGGGACCTGAGCAATATCTATGAACTACTAAAATACCACAGAGACTTCATATAGAGGGCTGTTTTGAATTGGACAAAAAAGCACCACCCAAAACAAGCAACCACCTAGCACAACACAATATCCTATTAAATAAACAATTATGAACTGAAAGGAGACTGCTTATGTTATAAGGGTTATAAAGTAGGTCTGGCTCCCACCTGTGGCAAACCTCTTCTTCACCAGGGACATGCGGTACCGGCTGCCCACCAGCTCCACGTCCAAGCCGGACAGAGAAGCCCCCGATCCCACAAACTGCACAGCCAGGCTCGGGGGAGGCCCGCGGGGAACCTCCAGGCACTGCCAACTGGCGCACAATGTGCCAGACCCTGAAACCCATAAACACACACACATAGAGATAGAGAGAGTAAGCAGCTGCTCTTGGGTTTACATCTCAGACCTTGTTAAGATATGTGCAAGAGCCTTTAGAAATAGAAGATCATCTTAAAATATCCTAATGTTGCCCATATGTTAATAAACATGCAATTGCTTCCAAAATGTTCACAAGCCTCCCTTGATGCTCAGTCGGTCTTCCTCTGATCTCATCTATTCAGAAGTTTGTTTCATGGCATCTTGATTTTCCACCCACTTCCACTGAAAGCATCTTGTATCTTGTGTCAGTGCAGCACTTTAAACTCAGTTAAGATGTATCAACGCTAAACTATGTATAGTGCAGTTTTTTTTTTCTTCAAGGAAATCAATATTCGTTAGATGTTCTTTATTCTCTTCCTTTTTCCTTCCTTTTCTTTCTTTCCAGCCACTGGCTGGGAACTTTTTTTTTAAATGATGGCGTGGAAAGAGTTAAACATGAATCATGAATGAGTGACAGAAAAAGAAAAGAGAGGATGAACGGGTGGCAGCAGTGACCTTTGCTGTGATTTGTTGGGGAGAGGTTGGGCAATTTCCATAGGAGTCGTCTTTCCTCTGCACTCCTGTGAAACAGAATAAGTCAGTAACACAGTTCTCTTCATCTATCATTTCTCTCATCACATATTCACTTCATTTTCACTTTCCATCTCCATAAGCAAAATGTGCATTCAGTTCTCACCAGGATGCGGGCGGCTGGCACTGCAGGTCTGTGGCCGTGTGGTCGAGGGGCAGCAGCACTTGTACAGTGGTCAGCTGGGTGGAGGGGGCGGTTGCGGGGCAGCAGTGGTAATCCAGAGACACACGGGTCACTGTGCCACTGCGCTGACACTCGGCGGACAACAGGAGGGGAGCGCGACCTGGATCCTGAGATGACGCCTGAGAAAGAGTTCATTTAAAAAAAAAAAACACTTGCATTAACATTTCAAATGGTTTTATGACAGATTATAAACATTTTCAAAGATGTTAACCTTTAAAGGAATATTACAGGACCAATGCAAGTTAAGCTAAGTCAACAGAGTCTGATTTTTTTTAAAAGTAGCGATTTTTTTTTAAAGTAGCGATTCTTTTTGAAAAAAGTAGCGATTTTTTTTAAGTAGCAATTCTTTTTTCAAGTAGTGATTCATTTTGAAAAGTAGTGATTCTTTTTTTAAAAGTAGTGATTCTTTTTGAAAAGTAGCAATTCTTTTTTGAAAAGTAGCGATTCTTTTTGAAAAAGAAGTGATTATTTTTGAAAAGTAGCGATTCTTTTTTAAAAGTAGTGATTCTTTTTGAAAAGTAATGATTCTTTTTTTAAAAGTAGTGATTCTTTTTGAAAAGTAATGATTCTTTTTTTAAAAGTAGTGATTCTTTTTGAAAACGTAGCGATTCTCTTTTAAAAAAGTAGCAATTCTTTTTGAAAAAGTAGCGATTCACTTTTGAAAAAGTAGCGATTCTTTTTTGAAAAGTTAGCGCTTAATGTTATCGTTTTCTTTTAGTTTAGGCTCCTGTGTACTAGTAGCCTAGGCTATTCAGCAACTCAAACATACCACACCAACACTTAAAACACAAAAAAATGATTTTTCACAGGCATTGCACTAGAATTAATAAAATTTAAAACTTACTTATTCAAGTTTTAAAAAATTTAAAACTTATTTATTTATTATTATATATTTATTTAAAAAATTATTCCTGTGATGGCAAAGCTGAAATTTCAGCATCATCACTCCAGGATAGTTTTTTTCAGGATTCTTTGATGAATAGAAAGCTCAAAAGAACAGCATTTATTTGAAATTCTTATAATAATGTAAAAGTCTTTTGATAAAGGTAACACATCTTTGCTGAATAAAAGTATTAATTTCTTCAAACTTCTGAACAGTAGTGTACATTAATTCTTCAGTTAAAACTTTTATATTATTTGAGCTGTAAAGCTGTTTAAAACATTGATGAATTATGACACAAATATTGATGATTGAGCTTAACTTGAACTGAATGTGGATTATTCCTTTAGGTTTCATTAAAGTAGATCACATTGTAACTCAAGCACTCATTAGGTTTGAGATGACTGACCTGGTATTTTAGCAGAGCCACATTGTAATATGAGGCTTGTGGGTTAAGCTCCGCCTCTCTCTGCAGGTGGAGCGTTAAGGCCGGCATGTTGAACCAGAAATCCTTGGTGTCTGGGTCACTCTGTGACGGGTCGCTGCAGGTACAAACACCACAGATGCTGTCCACAGAGCTTTTATTAAACCCAGAACAAGCCATTTGTGTGTGTTTGTGTCAGGTATCATACCTATAGAGTAACTTCTGGTTGGGTAATAAGTGATCCACTCGGGATATGTTCACCAATCGGAAGCTTAAAACTGGTGCGTTGGGGTTGGCAGTGAAAATCCGGATGATGCCAGCAGGAAACGACATAGTGAGGTCGCCGGTGATCTTAACCAGACAGCTGAAACCCAAACACACACAAATCACCTTCAGTTGGAGCAACAATGTGATAGAAGACTTTGTCCCCCAGATGGGGGGAAAGAACCTCAGACGGACCGGTTGTGTTCTCCTCCTTTGAAGTAGGCGTTGATGTACTCCGTGATGGCTGTGGCGACAGGCCAAGACTCCTGGGTACTCAGAGAAATGGGACTGGGTCCTCGCGACAAACCTGTAGGGTCACATTACATAACTTGATAACTTCATCTGGCACAGTCGGCCCCTGGATTTTGTAGGAGGATGGATAAATAAATGGATCAGCAATTGAATACGAAATAGGATTTGGGATATGCTTCCTCTGTATTAGACACATGCCTGTGGGCTATTTTAAAGTGATAGGGACAGAATCAGCCATGAGGACATTTCCTGACTGTCCCCAGGGTTAATGTGCATATGTCTGCATAATGAAATTACAGTAAAGCTCTTGAGGTTGTCTCTCAGAGTAATATGTGATTAAGTTTTGTGATAATGCCTCGGGTCACCTCGGGCTGGGCTGGGGACGCGGTTCTGCATCCCCCATTCACTGGGGCTGGAGGAGGATGAGGAGGTGAGGGGAGGACTTGGCTCAGGCAGAGGAGACGAGCACAAAGACCTAGACTGAGACACACCACAGAAAAAAAATCGTAATCGATTCGCAGTTGGGATATAGGATGCCAGGTTGAGAAGACAAACGGGTTGAAATTAAATATGTTGTGTGGATGGTGTGAAAATAATGCATTTAATACAAGATCTGGCAACTTGTCAACATTAGACCAACATATTGGTATAAGGAGTTTTGAAGGAGCCATGCAAAAATAGTGAAAAAGGACAAAGACTAGACCAAAGCTATACAGTTTCTATAACACATAAATTTTAAACAAAAATATCGATGTTGAAAAAAGTTTATGTCCACGGTATCTGTCAACTTCCCATTTATTTTCTCCTTTCTACTGTGTGTGGATTGAAAACAAGTGTTTATGGCCTGAGCAAATTACCAGAGGCTTGTTTCTATGTCCTGTAATATTATTTGTTACCTCCCAGTATAAAGCAATTAAAAGCTTGAAGTGGAATCTCAGTAGTGGTGTTAATTAAGAGCTAAAGTCAAGGGAGCAATTTTAAGAACCACATGAGATAAACCACATCTCATAAAATAACAGAAAAACGAAAGAGCCCTGCTGCAGCAGAGCCCTATTAAGGGATTTGTTTATATGGTTTTAAAAAAGCTTAAGTGTGCTGGTTGGGTAGATGGTGTAATGAGGTCTGTGGAACATTTACCCGCTCACAGCCACTGAGTCTGCCTGAGGAGCGCTTGGACCGAACCGACCGAGGGGGAGCCAATGCCAGACGTTCAGTGCTGTCCTGCCTGAAACCATGCTGGGAGACTGAAAGAGAGAGTGAGAGAAAAGAGGGGGAGAAATTCTGCCATTATTTACTCACCCTCATGTCTTTCCGATCCCATATGATTTTATTCCATGGAACTTTGGTTTTGGAATTTTGAATAACACCCTGCCACATATTTCAATTTCAAAAGTGGTCCATACAACTTTTGTGCTATATTCTTCTAAGTCCTCTTAAAACATTCAGAAAAATCACTGAAAATCTTATCATACGCCTAGTTCATGAGATGTATTATAGGAACATTTGATTCATGAATGAATGTTTTTCTGAGTCTGAAACAAATTATTTAACTGCTCTGAATGATTCTTTCATTAATCGGATTCTCAAATTCTTCATGTTTCTTGAGCACCAAATCAGCTTTGCTATCTCTGGAATAAACAACATTATTTCACAACATTTTCTCTGTGTTTCTGTATTTTTGTTTAAATAAACACAGCCTTTCTGTGTATAAGAAACTTAAAAAAATCATAGCCAATCCCAAACTTTTGACACAAGTGTAAATTAAACTTTTTGTTATTATTAAATTGTATTATACAACAGATCCCAAAAAGACACCTTTGAGACACTTACTGTAAGTGACTGAATATTGTTGCATTAGATATAAAATATTTTGTTACAAATATTAAATGAATTGGCATCTGCAATCAAATGCTGCAGAACTAATTTCACATTGCTTAGCTATTTTGCAATTATTTTTGCAACTACAGGTGTAGTTCATTATATTAACTATGAATGTGTTTACCCAATGTCTGAAGAATCTCTATTTTGAGCAATATATTTCTTGTTTTAGAATTTTAAACCTAAAAAAATAATTTTGAGAAATGTTTTGCTGGAAAAGTGTGAATGTTTTACTTGAAAAGTGTGCTCGGGCTGCATTTATAATAAATGCCACTTTTTAAATGAGGGTTAATTGTTTATACACTTTTTGGGGCCATTGCACATTCCCATTATATCATCCATTATATCAGAATCAGTCACTAAAGCACCATATCAGACATTCACTAATCTGTAATACCTGGTTGTGAGTTAACATCCAGGAAGTTCTGGTCCTTGTCTGTAGAGAAGCAAAGGTCCTCCTGCGGCCCCGAATGCCGTGTGAGCGGCGGTCCGTTCCTGCGAGGCTCGTCGTTAAATGATCTCTGTTTTCTGGTGGACTCTTGTGTGACAGCGTTATTCGTAGTGCCCTCACTGAAGGGGTTATGCACTGAGTTCCAATGCACCAGCTCTTTCTTCGGCTGAGAATTGGGGGCTGAGTTAGGACTGGGTGTCGGTCTATTACTACCAGCTCGGCTCTGTGCAGCTGCCTGCGCCGCCAGCGCCGATTGGTGCGTTGGACTTCCTATCATAGTAATAGCGAAAGGATCATCCGGAGACTCTGGAGGCGGGACGCTACGATCTCTTTTCCTGTCTCGCTCTTTGCTGGAGGAGGATAGGGGAAGGAGGGTTTTAGTGTCATTCAGAGAGACGGAAAAGGGATCTATGCGAGTTTCCGCAGCCCTGCTATCCCTGGTGGGCCGAGGGGGAGGCGGGACCCAGGCATCAGGTGGAGGCAGGTTGTCCTTGGGGGTGGAGCGTTCAAACGCAGCCAGGAAGGGGTCTTCAGGAGGGATGTGTTTACAACTCCACACACAGGGCTCTAGTTCTGAAGATGCCAGGCTGTGGGAGAAGGCCGGGAAGCTGAAGGTGGTGGGCTCGACGTTGGGTGGGGCACGTGGAGAACGTAGATTGGAAGGCCAGGCATTGGTGGGGTCGTCCGCTGGGAGAGGAGACCGACCGGGCGAGGGGTCGCGGAATGCGGCCAGGAAGGGGTCAGAGGATCGGCTCAGGTTTACGGAGTCTTTAGATTGAGTTTGAGTGGATGGCCAGGCTGCCCAACCGTTGGGTTCAGGGGACACTCCAAGGGGCTGATGGGAAGGCGAATCCAGTCCAGAATCCTCCACATTCTCGGGAGAGGATGAATCCGAAGAGAATGCGGCATCTGTCAAACATGGAAAAAAGTCTATCACTGATCAGAAAGGAAATTTCTTAACAGATAAGGAGAAGATTGCCTGAAGAAACATAATTCCCATTCCACCTTTGTCCATAATTGAATAATTGGCTTTATGCACAGCTGCACTACTTCCTGATCTTCAGCCAGCTCCTTGTTTCCTGTCTGCCATTATTGGACAAACTTGATTAATTCAGGTGTGTCTGATTTTTGTTGCCGTGACTACTGAGGTCAGACACACCTGAATTAATCAATTTGTCCAATAATGGCAGACAGGAAACAAGGAGCTGGCAGAAGTTTAGGAAGTAGTGCAGCAATGCATAAAGCCAATTGAGGCTTTAATGCCTACATAAGCAGTTCTGCTAAGGTGAGTCAATTAATTCTTAGAATATGGTAACGCACACTTTGGCACACATTCGACTACTTAAAAGCTTTCAATTCTCCACTATTTGAAAAGAGTCCAGTCGATTCTCATATATCACAGTAATGAAGCCGGGGGTGGTGTTGCTGCTGGAGATTTACATTTAGATGCAGCAAAGGCGTTCTGGAGCTGCTCTCTGCCTGTAAAGCTGTGGGATTTAAAGGCCGACTCCAGAGGAGGTCCAAACAGAGCGTCCGGACCGGATGCTGTGGAACTCAACCTGAAGAGATGAGTGGGGGGAAAAGAATCTTTAATAAAATGTTTGGGAAATTAGTATTTTTATTGAGAAAAAATGCATTATTTTTTTTTTCAAATGTGATAGTATAGACTTGACGTTACAAAAGATTTCTATCTCAAATAAATGCTGTTTCTTTGAACTTTCTATTCATCTAAGAATCCTGAAAAAAGTTATCACTGTTTCCACAAGTACATTAAGCAGAACAAAGCTTTTCAGCATTAATGATAATAATAAATGATATTAATAATGACTTGAATAATGATACAGAAATTTCAACTTTGGCATCACAGGAATAAATTACAATAAAATATATTCCAATTGAAAAACAAATCGAAATTTCACAATATTACTGTTTTTACTGTACAAATAAGTTTACTGCCAAATAAAATGCAGTCTTGGTGAGCATTTGAATCTTCTTTCAAAAATGTACCAACATTTTAATGATGTACATAATTAAAAATAATATAAATAAATGAATAAAAAATCTTTACAATATTAAAACTATATTTATACAATTTAAATAAATCAATTTAATCAATTCAATTTAACATTTCTTTTTATTTATTTAATAAATTGGATTTTTCGTTCGGGTTGTCCTCTTCTTGCTCAACCAGTGGTATGAGTTTGGGGCACACTACGATTCAAAATTAAAAGCCAAAAAAAATGACATGTTTCACCATTAAATGTACATTTTTACATATTAAAGCATTAAGTAATTATGTTGTATGGGTAATCTCTCTGTACCTGCTGTGATCTGGGCTGGATGTGGATCTACGCAGTCCCTCCTGTTCTCCCTCTGTACAACAACAAAACATTACTTTATTACACGTAGAAGATGTTTTTATTCAAGGTAACTTACAGTACACATAGTATAGGGAGTTTCCCTGGAAAAGTATTAGGTTAAGTGCTTTTCTCAAGGTTATATTATAGGGAGTTTCCCTGGAATAATATTAGGTTAAGGGCTTTTCTCAAGATTACATTGTGATTGTTTATGGATCATCCCTTTTAGGTTCAACGTTTTAGTAACCAGCCTGGATCTTTAACCATTACACCACACCACACCACACCCATAAATGTACAGCACACAACAGTACTGTTCAATATTACTGAGAAATAAATATAACAAATTTGAATCACTGAGTTATTCAAACCATGTACCATCAAAATAATACCATTCCTCTACGTGACTAATCTCTGCAAATAACTTTGAGTAATAGCCACCCTTGGAGGAGGACAGCCTTAAACCTTTTTCTTTAAACCACACACCAAATTGTTTCCTGCTATTATTGTCAAAACCCACGATACAAAAATAGAGCTTATTCTCAGAGGCAGTAATTACAGCAATTCAGCTGACCAGAGATCAGTCGGTCAATATAAGACAATAATGGCAGTGCTGTTGCATGATGCATGACGCTGACCCCAAGGTCAGCTGGATTGCAGATTGCTGTGATTAAGGTGTCAGATTGAGCTGTTTGTGAGACAACGACATCTATTAATGTAGACACAGGAGGTGGGACATGTCTGTGTCATCGTAGCCATTTGAGATGGCTGGCTGAAATCACAGGAACAGTCACAAGAACATTGCTTAAGCAATGAAAAATTAATGATCATAACTCTGGTTGTAAGAGCACAGAAGTGTGACCGACCTCTCTGAGGACCACTTTCCCCCTCCCCTTCAGATCGACCTGCTGAACTGGAGTTCCCTGTAATGGAGGAAGAAAAATCAACACTAATATACATACACAATAAAGTCTGAGATATACAGAGCAATAAAAGTGAACTTACTTGAGAGCTGCTTCTTTACTGACACCTACAGGGAGGGATGAAAGAAAATGAAGTGTCATTACTACTGTTTAGTCAATGTTTTGCTCCATATTTTTCAAATGCATCTTAAAAATGAGTGTGAATATCATCAAGATGCACATTTTGTTGCTGTCTCATTTATTTTCCTGAACAAATAATAGGACACACTGGACTTTCCTCTCTTGCCATTGATGCATCATTTTGCTTTAACGTGTGTTTGTGTGGGTTTTCTGAAAACATTTATAGAAAAACGACAATAGACATAAATCATCACTGAATATTTTTCAAAGATTTGTTTCTACTAAAACTCACAACCGTAGGCAAATACAGTGACTGATTGTCTCAAAGAGCTAATTTTAGATCCGTTTGCAGACATGACTTTGTTTACCAGGAAATTAGTAAAATCTAGTGCACCCTGACTAACAGACGTTGCATAAAGCTAGCCAATCAGGTAAAACGTGGTTTAGTTTGCCCTTTTTTTTTTGGTGAAAAATACATCATATTTTTGTCACACTATGATTAAGTTATTGGGAAACTAAGAAACTAAAAACGAACATACAGATAGATAGATTTATCGCATCTAAAAAAATTTGTCGCAAGGGCTGTGCGCGAACTGTGCAAACACACAGGGCCTCGCACCACTAGGGGGCCTCGCAATCCTGCCTAAGTGGGTTTTTCATAGGGCTGTAATCTCCCAGTCGATATATTGGTTGGCCGTGTGTTAATTTCATCAAGTGGAAAACACTAATTGCTAACGGGGGTGTTTTCAGAGCACCCCCCTTGTTTACACTTTTTTGGATTAGCCCAATCTACTGGAGAGGGATTGAAGAAAGTACAAATGGCATATCACCTAAAAACAGTGAGCTAACTTGTCTGCATAAGGTTTCCCCGTCTGTTTTGAGTAGGCTATATGAATGGGCATATAAGAATTGGCCTAAAACATTGAAATATGCCAATTAGTAATAATTTTTATAACTGCAGGCGCACCCACATACAACATTGGTATTGTGCATATGCGCTATATTTGTTTTGAGCCAGTAAAAAAAAAAAGGTAATAATCTCCATAGGGGTGATTATCTGCTTATCGTTATTTAATCTACCCACAAACTAAATTTACACTCTATGCATTTCAAGTTTGCACAGGACCTCGCACCCCACCTACGACGGCACTGCACACACACACACACAGGTTTAAGTATAATGACTCTCTATAAAATCTATTATCAGTCTCATTTCAGCTATCAAAGATTAAATACCCCCCATCTCTTACCACTCTGTTAGGGGGCAGGGTCAACGCCCCCACTGTGGCCTTCAGCTCCAGTTCATTGGCAGCTGAGTTGCTACGGTTACTGCTGGCAACCGGTCGGATCTGGATGTGAAATTTTTTGGGTTCTTCATCATCGAAATCCGAGTCACTGGAGTAAAAATTTCCCTCCTTCTCCTCAGCAGAACAACGTAGAGAGAAATGTTGTTAAGGAGCAAATCCAGACACCATACAGGATACACATGTACTCACACACAGGTACAAAGAAGGACAAGAAAACACACACAGACACAAATAGACATGAGTGCAAGTGCACAAACACAGCTGTTCTGAATAAATAAACAGCACAAATGATCATCCTATTTAGGGACACTCAGTTTCATATCCTTAAACACTCCTCACAATGAACTTAACTTCTCAGGAATCTAAGAGTAACACCAGACCCTCATTAGAGGATGTTTGGAGAGAGAAATTGGGCATTAGAAGGTAAATCATCCATTTCACATCCTGACAATAACCTCCTTTCTCTGTGTGTGATACTTTTGATGGTGTTTAAAGAGAGGTCAGAAAAAAGCAAATAAATCTCTTTCTCTCTCTATTTTAGTCCACGTAAATGTTTTTTTTTTTTTTTTTTTTTTTTTTTTTAGTGAAAATAAGCTTTGCCAAAATTGTTTGTTGAAGGATACTTCCTAATCTTCAAACATCTACAATAGGGTCCAAAAGTCTGAAGCCATATTGAAAATTAGGGATTCAAAAAATTATAAATGTTATGTAATAAAATTAATAAAAAAATTTAAGATTCTGCACTTTTTTTAGGTCATTAAAAAGAAAACAAGTGCCTTATAAGATGCTCGTTTGATCATTTTTTTCAATAATTGTCATGTTTTACCACTTGAAAATTTAACACAGTTTGAGTGCTTCTTAATTTAGAACAAAAGAGGAATAAACTGAATACTGAGACATTTTTTTAAAAATTCAATTTTCAATTGGTTAAACTCAATTAAAAGTCAATTTCTTCATGTCAAACGGCTGATTAATGTACAAAATTGAATTGAAGCATAAAAATGTGGTATAACATAAAACTAGTAGTCTCAAACTTATGGACTCCACTGTATGTGAACGCACATACACTTCTACACACATACACACACTAAACACTCTCACTGCATCCATGCCTGACGGTTTATTCTGAAGGATATCATTCTGGTTGACGTCTGCACGTATGACAAAGCCCTCATCGTCCACTTCGAGGGGTGAGTTCTACACAAAAGCACAAACAGACAGCACAAGCACACAATAAGAAACAACATTTAAAGGCACAGGACATAAGCTGACAGATTGATGAATCTTTGAAGGTCTGTAGCGTACATGTGGTCTGTCTTTCCCTCATAAACATACAAATGCTGTTGCCATGGCTCACATCAAAACAGCACTAACGTTTTAAGAGTCTGAATAAAGCTGAAGTCTTACATAACAGCTCGTAACAAGTGTGTGTTTATGTAGGATCTCTGGCAGTTAGTGGGCTATCAGACATTCATTAAACACCCTCAGTATTGACAAGGTTAAATATAGCTTAATGAGGTAACCAGACCATGCCACACACGTCACTTTCTCATACACACTGAGGTCTGTGTAGAAAAAGAGTCTTCAGATTTCCAAACACACATTCAAACAGTGGACAGTATGTCTGTGTGTGTTTGTGGAGAAGGGTTTATTTGTCCTAAGTAGTTAGCTAAATCTGACAAAATCAATATCATACTGATGGCATAAGCATAAGTCAACTCACCAACAAATGTCTCTTGTGAGCAGTTTCTTTTAAGTGAATAAAACAAACATCATAATCAGTGTAATTTGATTCACTAACAAATTATTCTCATAAGCCAGTTCTCCTAATGAATGATTCAAAAACACTCAGAAGGTAAGGAGTTATGGGTTTGAATCAGACTGACCTATCCTTCACTTAATGCATCATTGCAACAGTATATTTAACCAACATCTGACTCTCTCACTGAATTGCAAGTTACTCTTACTTACAGTGATGGCCATCTCAAAATGAAGTAGTTGAAATACATGTAATTGAAGATTGGGAATCAGTCTTTGAGAGGTCCTCACTAATACAACATCTATGGTCTGTGTATGTGTGTTAATAAACTAACAACTGTTTGAGATGAGAAGAGTAGCAGAAATTAAACCAAGAACAGCTGATAACACATGACTAGTAACCTGAACCTGTTCTGTGAGTGTAAAATCAATAGTGTGTATGTGTGCATGTGTGCACAAAGGTTTGGTTATCCTTGTGATGGTCAAATGTCCTCACTTATATAGTGAAATATTATGACAGTATTTTTCTGGTCCTCGCAAAGTTAAAAGGACTTTTAAATCTAATATTTCTGTGATAGGTAGGTTTACGTGTAGTTGGGTTAACAGTAATCTAATATAAAATCAATGGGAGTCTATGCAATGTGATGTCCTCACTAATATTGTGAAACAAACGTGTGTGTGTGTGTGTGTGTTATGAGAACTCACAAGAGCATCTGCCACAGCTGAATCCCTAGAGGACAAAAGAGGTATGAAAAGTTGTTTGTGATTCAGTATACAACAATCTAGAAGAATTGGTCACTGAAAAACGAATTTTGATCAACCATTGCTGTGAATTTCTGTGGGTGTTACTCTGAAACTCTATGGTTACAGCCTTGATCTATAACATTTGTATATGTATTGTGATTCATATGAATGCATGACTCACGTTGAATCAGGTTCCTTGTCTCTTTTTCCTAAGCCGGGGATCCTAAAGGCTTTAGCCCGACTCTTTTTACTGTTCTCAGATACCAGAGAGGACAGATACTCCTCAAACCCTACTGGACCTTATACACACACACATACAACACAGTATTTAACGAGTTTGGTCACTGTATGGCAAAATCTAAAATTTGTAGAAGAATGATTTTCAATGCATTATTATCCAGTAAACAGAAATGCAATATAAAAGGCAATCAATCAAATGTGCTGAATATTTTATTAGACATTTCTAATTTCTTCTGGGGCGAGTTTTTAAACATAAATCCAGCCTGGTCCTGGAGCATACCAAAAATCCATTTTCATCTTTGGCCCAGATCATCTATGTCTGAGAAACCAGAAAGTTTGTCTGGAATGATAGATTTGATACGTCTGTGACTCACCGGGTCGCTCCTTTCCTGTTCCCTTCTGCTCTGTAAACTTCTGAATGAGGTTCTCAATACCAATTTTCTCCACATTCTGCTTGAATTCCTCATGAACCTAAAGGTGATAGAACAAGATTTCATCAAGCACAGCTAACCGCGACCATGCAGACTAGAACAACTCTGAGCCTCAGAGTCTATTCGTCAGAACCGTTTTCAGCACAATATCAGAAATCAAAGAGAATATAGGAGTAGGTAAAATCTCAAGAGTGAATGCAAGCCATACCTGCCCAACCTGTACGTGTGTGTCTTCAATGGAGTGTGAATACGCTTTGATCAGTAGCTTCATCTGCCGTAAATGAGCTTCCTCAATGTCCTGAAATTTCTGCAAATGTGGAAAAACAAATGTCAGATTTTTGAAACATTTTTTACTCTAATGGGAACCAAGGATACATATATTTGATAAAAAAATACAGTAGATAGTAAAATTGTGATTTAATATTAAAATTTTAAATAACTGTTTTTTACTTAATATATAATTTAAATTCTGATATGCTGATTTAGTGATCAAGAGACATTTCTTATTATTATCGTTATTGAAAATGGTTAAAAAATAAATTTTGTGGAAACCATGAAACATTTTTATCAAGATTGGATGAATAGAAAGCACAAAATAACAGAATTTGTGAATTAGAAAAGTTTGATAGCAATGAAAAAAATCTTTTTAATTTTAATTTAATTTAATTTTAAATTTTAAAATTCTTCCTAGCTGAATAAAAGTACCAATTTTTAAAAAAAAATCTTATAAACCCCAAAACAGTAGTATTGTGAATCTTCACATTATAGCATGGCCTCAATTTCCGGTTAACAAAACAATCTAATAAAATTGAAAGAAAAATAGAAATCATGTTTCTTAATGAAAGTTAAGTTATAAAACAAATATATTTGATAAAACAATTATAATCCTCACTGCCTACTTTTTGTCATTACCATCATATATTGCTGATATAAATCTTCTCAAGGTCCTGCTTCAATATTTGATTCAATATTTTTTAGATTTCCGATTATTAGTAAGATTTCCTATTAGTAAGAAGGAACAATAGAAATCAAAATCAGGGCTACACCATGTTATGCAAATATATTTTCTGTCTGACAGTAATGACAATTCAACAGATGGAGCAGAAAAGCAAACTATTAGGATGCACAAGTATATTTGCAACCTTTATTTGGGATCTCAGTAGATCAGGACCTTACAGATGAACTTTTGCTTGAGTTTAAACAGAGCCGGCCCTAGCATTTAAAAGTGGTCAGCCTCTATAATAATTTAAAGATTATTGTTGATGCCCTAATTAAGGGGATCCCATCACTCCAGTGCTCTCCGAGTGAGGTCAGGACTTCTCTTGCATTTTACAGATTCATCCTTCGCTCTCAAATTATTCATGCATGCAGGTCAAAACCCGGCAGAAATAGACTGTAGGCATGTAATCATTTTGTCAAACAGACTGCTTTAATGGCGCTCGTAGTCATGGTAACTTCACATGGCTTTATTGAGCTCATTGAAATTGCTCCGAAGGTCTTGATTATGAGAACTTGCGAGCTAACCTAGCTTATTATCTGCTTTAAAGAAGTTTCGCATATGCGACTAATGTGCTCAGCAGGGATGGGGAAAAAAAACTCAAGTGTCAAATCACCAACCTGAGCTGATTCACTCATTTTCTGTTCAAAGTCTCCTCCAGCACGGTTAAACTTCTCTATAGACCCTGTAAACGATTCAGCTGCCTTCTTCGATTTCAGCTCAGCCTGAGAAAAGAGAAAGAGGCAGATGAAACAAATATATTAGCAAAGCTAGAAATTAAGCCTTCACTTCAAGCTTAAAGGATTAGTTCAACCAAAAAATGAAAAAGCTGCAGTCAAGTTATTCGACTTTCGTTCCTCAGTGGAACACAAGAATCATGAAGAATTGTGCAGCTGCTCGCTTTGTTTCATGCTTTTAAACTTCAATTCAAAGTTTAAGTCATTATTCATAGAAAATCTTGACATCTGCCAAAAGCAGTAATGGCAGCTTTGTTAATAAATTGTGTTTTTTGAATCAGACCTTTTCAATGTATCAGTTGACATGGTTCACAGAACCGCTTCATAAATCAAAATGACCTGGTTCTCATGTCCAACAAATCTGTGAATAACTTAAATCTGAACTTTTTGTAACACTAAACTATCATATGACTTGGAATGTAGCACACAAGTCGTAATGACCACTTTTATGGTGCTTTTGTTTACTTTGTGAGGTCAGTAATGTTCATTTTTGGACTCTCTCAAACACAAGCACCTTTTCCAGCTCTTTCTGAGGCACTCCCTCTTTGCGTAGTCTCTCCAGCTCTACACACTTGCTGTGGTAGCCTTCTCTGGCCTTCTGCAGGTGGGCATTCTGGACCTGAAGAGACTGCACTGACTCCAGAGTACCAATCACTTCCTCTTTCGTCTACATAAGACACAACATAGTTAAATATATGGTACAATGGGGCTAAAGGCACACCTTAAGAAAAATGTGCTTTTGACTTCTTCCATATATTCAAGATATTGTTCTGTAACTGTTAAGCAATGCTGCTCCTAAAACAAATCAGAGAGCAAGAAAAGAACAATAAATTCAAGCCAACTAGAGGAATTGGTTTTGTTGTTTATGTTACCCCCTGACCTAGACCAGGGACCGTAACAATAGTGTATGATTGCAAAAGCAAAAAGAAAATTGGATTGAACGTGGATGGAGCAACAGATTTTGTGTGAAAAGAAATCATAAAAGTGGTTTATTTTGTTTAAAAAACTTATAGTGGTGGCAAGGTGGGCATGACACATTATTTATACAAATACTTCAGCAAAAAAAGTATATTCTTGTTATAAACAACCCCTTTAGCAAAGTATGTACTATTTTCTGTTTATTTTGATAAATAAAATAATTCATTTTTGTTCAATAAATATACTGTAATCACAATTTGTTAATAGAAAAATATATTAAAATACAGAAACAAAATTATTTTAAAAAAGGAAAGACTCTGAAAGCATTTAAGGAGATTCCATAATAATTAAATATAGATTTACAGTAGTAACAATAAATTATATTTTATTATATGATATGATTGATATCATATTTATAAATATGATGGTTTCATTATAAATATGGTTGAAAAACCCAACTAACCATCTGAACCTAACCATGTTATGGCAACAATAGGAAAATCAGCTGGCTGTTATTATCATTTCAATTATTGTGCCTTTTACCCTACCCCCAAATACCATACTTTTACATATTCTTCCTTTATTGAAAAACTGTTTCTTAAATTAGCTTGAAAAAAAATTGAAAATCATTAAGAAGACCTTTGATTCAAAATATTTGAAATAATTTTAGCAATTCTCATTTGCTACTTAAATCTACAAAATGTTAAAACACAAATATTAGATCAAATTTCAGCAGAATCAACTTTGCGATGCTGCCTGCCATCAGACAAATTTTCATGTGTATTTTGAAAAACAGATGCTTTGTAAAGTGCTGTGGCAAGGTTTAGAGGAAAATAAAATCAAAGGCACTTTTACCCTGGTGCGAGTTTAACCCCGTTGTACCCTACAATCAAGATTTTAAGCACAACATTAAAACTCAATGCACTCGTTCACATCAGTCTGAAATACTGCAGGGGATCGCAAATATTGTGGTGGACACTTAATGAAAAACAAAACAGTGATGCACAGTTGTGGGTACATAAGGTACATATTTATCAAAGTGTGCAAATATTCAATCCATTTAAAAAGCCCTTTATTTACCTTGCGGTGAATTTTGACTTGCTCCTCGCTGTACTTGTTGATGTCACGGATGAGGTCATTCATCTTTCTCATGAGCTCAAGGTGGCAGAGGGCCACTTTGTCCGAGGACACACGAAACACGTCCCACATGGGGGCAAACGTGCTGGAAATGTGAAGCAGGTGGTTAGATAGATGCTGATGAATGGAAGTTCATAAGCCGCTCAGTTTTTTTTTTTTTTTTTTACAGCACAGCAGATTTCCATGTCTTTGTAAGTCTACCTCTTTTCAAACATAAAGTCCATAGGAAAAAATGTATATAAAAACAGCATTGTCAAATAAAATGTTTACATTTCTATTACTTTTATCTATCCTCTTAATTCCTTATGAATTTGACTCTATGCTAACTTTGCATCTTTGCAAAGTCATTTTTTACATTGTTAGAGCACTGCGTGATTATTTTTGACAACTAGCACATGCCTGTGCAGGCAGGAAGTGAGGTAAAGGAAGCAGAGGAAAGAGCTAACCATAGCAGTGACTTTTCGTCCAATTACACAGCATGTACTCATGCACAAAATAAAAATACTTGCACGCAATTCACTTGAATCTCCCTGCTGATAAGCATCTGTAAGCCAGCACCAGGACTCTTTTCAAGAGAAATCTTTTCAATGTTTCACTCCTCTCCAGATGACATAAATCAGAAGGTAATGGTGATTTTGAACACATAATAACAGCAATGAAATCACCTACCCAAGAGGGCTTCCATTGCTAGCAATCTTGGCGAGTTTGCTCATGGATTTCGAGTAAGTCTCCTCAATGGCTGCCCTTAAATGCAAACACAAACACACACAAATTGTCAGCAGGTAATCGTTTCGCAAAAATGCTTTCAGCACCAACATTAATGCTTCAGAGTTCACAAACAATTCTTCAGAGCTGGGTGCTAAGTGTTTATATTTCACACACACTTTTTTATTTGAGGAAAAAAATAAAATGCAGTTAGAACCCTTAAAAAATGCCCAAATGCTATTGTTACTACTGTGGTATTGTGTTATTACCAAAGTAAAACCATTTTTTAAAACAATTACATAAAAAACATGACTTTTTTTTTTGAAGGAGGTCCATGTTCATTTACAATTATTTCAATACTTACTGAATGTAATAACTGTTCTACTGTATGGTTACAAAAAAGGTCAGTTTTTGTATAGAAAACCATGGACCATCAGGACAAAGACTGATACAAGAGTGAAAAGATCTGCCTTCTCGATAGGCCAAGCTTTTTTGTTGGGAAAAAGGATGTTGTCATTATTATGTCAGTGCGTCGGGCTATATTGTTCATCTTATTTGATTCTAAGCGAAATTTTGCTTTCTGTAGGGAGAGTCAAATCAGATTCTTCAAGGAACAGAGACACTTTGAGGCACAATGTCCTGAGTGGATATAAAATGGCCTTTTGGAAAATTGATTTATGTAATTTATTGCACAAGCTATGCTTTTATCAGGGACGCATTTGTCTCTCTCAATTCCTCAGCACTTTCCTCCAGGGCTTTCCTGGACAGATTTCTAACACACACACAAAAAAATACAATTTAATCCTCTAGTCCATGACGGAGAGTGCCTGCATCCAACTCTATTATAATGGATAGAAGAGACTATGAAAGTTGGCAGTAGGCTTGGCGGAGCTCTAAATAGTCTCTGTTCTCTCTGCAGAATGAGAGAGTCGTTTTGGAGTTTTCATTTTAATTATTGCAATTAGCTCCAACTCAAGTGTCTACAGACCAAACGAAATGCTCACACGTCCCACATATGCTGTCAGTGGAAGGGTAAAACGATCCACTGCATATACACGAAGCATTGCACTGCCTTGCATTTGTGGACGTGTTTGGGTGGACAGTGAGCACTTTGTTGACTGCTCTGTCCTCTCTCAGGTTAGTGTGTTTTGACACTCCGGTGTTGTGTGCTGAAAGACAGCACTGTGGTGTGGAGAAAGCATATAATGGAACAGAGAGAGTCATTCGAGCAAAAAGGCAAAAGATAATATGTAATATGAAAAAAGATTATATACAGCACAGGCCCAGTTTCACAGACAGGGCTTAGATTAAGCCAGGATTAGGCCTTAGTTCAATGAGGACATTTAAGAAACTTTTTTAAATGTCCCTTAAACAACATTACTGGTGTGCAACTTGAGACAAACCATTGGCACTGACATATTTTAAGATTACGTTTCAGTTGAAACAGCTCAAACATGAATATTAGTCTGGGACTAGGCTTAAAACCTTGTCTGTGAAACTGGGCAAAAATTATATCAGTCATAGCATTACATTATGCTAAGCTATGTTGCGTTGTTACTGTAATGTAATATTAGGCTACACTTTATTTTAAGGTACCCTTGTAACAGATTTTTTTTTACATTTTAAGCATTTTAAGCAGAGTAATATTAATTAACATGTACTTATGATATAATTAAGGTTTGTTGCTTGCAATTATGCATAATTTACTGTTATTACTAATAAGGCAAAATATTAGTAGGATTACTTAATGTACCATGAAATAATAATAAGACAAAACAGCACAACATAGCAAAATGTAATGTAACATCACATGATCAATTCAAAAAAGACTAACATAATATTATGTAGCATAATATAACATTAGATAAGATACAATAAACATTACAATAATGTAATGTAGCATAACATAATATAACATTATACTGTATGATAAGAAAAAACAACACACCAAAAATGTAACAGCAAAACATCACAATAATGTAATGTAACAATATACGATAAGACCAAAAAAAAAACACTATCACAAAATAAAGTCAAAAAATGTAATCTAACATTTCAAATGAGAAAAAAACATCTCTTTTAACATAAAGCAACATAATATAACATACCTTATGATCAGATAATATATGTCATGCCATGCACCTCAGCATGTCATGTCAGATTAAATACGATAAAGATGTAATGTAACATAAGAGTGCAACATTACTTTCTAACATACAATAAAATCAGTATAATAAAGTATAATACAGCATAACGTGAATGGACATTATCAAAATATTATAACATGAATTTTCCACTTAGACATAACTTATCAAAAAATACAACAGCTAGAGTTGAGTTACAAACACAAGAAGTGAGGAGTAGAAAACAAATTCTACGCCACATTCCTGTCAGTACCAGTTACAACATATCACCCCTCCTTCCCATCACCATGACAACTCCTCCCAAAACAACACCTCACCTCTCGCGCACGAACTCAGCCAACTCTTTGGTGGCGATCTGTCCATGCTTCATGTTATGGTAGAGAACGTCAAAACCTGCATTCCTTTCCCCCTGTGAACAAACAAAAACACCAGCATAAGGCACATTCATGTAGTGTGTGCAAAATCAATCATCATTGGAACGTGTCAAAATAAAAATAGCAAGAGGAACTTCTTCCAAGTTCCTGGGGTGTCGATTGTGAGCCACTGGCCACAACAGGCACAAAATATGTCTTGTACAGAATGTCAGTATTTCTAAGCAATCTTCTCATCATTTGCAGAAAACATAAGAGATCAGAGTCAGGGAGAACTGAAGGAACAGATACAAATCTGCTAACTGGACAGGTTTGAAAATGGACTTTTTTCCAATTGAAAAATTCAATGGAAAGTAAATAAAAGTTAAACCATATTACTCTTATGTTATTGTAAATGTTACCTCTATTTTAGGAAATGCAATGTAAGAATGACAGTATGACTCTGTAGTTTTGTTTTGGCATAAAAGACACTGAATCAAATCAAAGACAAACAAAAACAAACCGAGCGTTTTTCTTTTATTGTCCACTGATGTGGAAAAATTCCATTCAGAGAATAACCTGCCAAACCCCCATCCCTCTGGTTGTGAAATACACAACTGAAAATCTCTGTAAATACATATTTTTAATGAAATAATACTTTTATCGTACTTAATTTGTATGATTAAAAAAAATATAATACAATATAGTGCGCTAACTTCCAGATATGAGTTTCTGTAGGGTGGGATGTCTGGTGTAGTGAAAATACAACAAAAGAATAGCACAGCAGTGTGTGCAAAACACACGACGTGAGCAAGGAGCACAACACTTCTACCAGACTTCCCTCAAAGGCCAAGGCCCAGTAGGGGAGATCCTAAGATGATAACCTCTGGAACAAAGTAACAGCACATCCTGCGGTCAAAGTTAGCAAGTATAAAAATAGCCCCCTTTCTTCTAGCAAACAGAAGAATGTCAACTAAGTAGAGGGAAAAAGAAATTACAGAACCAGAGAAGTCAGTGGCCAAGATATCTCCAAACCACAGATAGAACTTCCACGGATTGACAAAATCCCCACTGTCTAAAGATAGAGACTGGACAGGGCCAACTAAACAAAATCCTGATTCCAAAAGTGTTGCACAATACATGAATTTTATAAAAATTTTAAGGGGAACAGTTACATTGATGTCCAGTATGATTATTACATTTAAAGACATAAAAGACATTTGTGCAAATTAGTCCTCTCTTAAAAAATGTCACTTACTTCAACAGTATGTTGAAGTAAGTGACAATGTAATTACTTCAATGTAATTCAACAGCCCTTTTCAACATTAACAATTTTTTTATATCAAAATGACATTTTTTTTTTAAAAAATTCCTTTAAATAAAAAAAATTGCCTTAAAATAGCTTGAATGTAACTCTACACCCTTGCCTCATTTAGTATATGCAGTTCTATAATTATGCAAATTACCCCGTCTCCACTCACTCACATGGGCTCAGAGATCCACTCGTTGATGATCACACTTTGAAGTGATTGGTTACAAGGTAGTTTGTGATGTCAGAAACACCAGCGATTTTAAACCATGTTTTTGAGACTCTTTGGTTCACTGCAGTTTTAAGGAGAAAATATTCAGCAATTGTGTTGACTGTTGAGGGGTGTTGAATTTGCACATTTTGTCTAAAAGCATATTAAAAACACCATATAGACATAAACGACATTAAAAGCTTGATTTTCACCACAGGGGGACTTTATGTCAAAACTGAATGTTTTTAGATCTCATTAAAAAAGTTAAAAACTGGAGAGCTACAAGTCAACAGCTGTTATTCATGAGACTAGAAAATGAATTACTTTTGTAAATTTACATTTTCGATGTGACATTTAACAAAATGGATTTTTCTGGGAAAATTTTATTTATAGTTTGAATTTGAATCCATGGTCCATTTTACATTTGTGTTTCTAAAGAGCAGATTTGTTATGTTCTAAAGTGAAATTAGCAGGACATATTCAGATAAAACTGCAAATGATACAAAAAAGCAGGTCAGAGGTCAAGATTTCCAACAGGGAAAAGTAGAGATTTGGGCCAGTCAGAGAGCTGATACAATTCTATAGTGAGGTGAAGTGCCAAAATACAACTGAACCAAATAAATCAGTCAGATACTTTTGCTTTGAATCAAATGTTGGGGTTGGTTAAGTTGAAAATCCTTATCTGAAAAAAATGGGTCACTTTATTCTTTATGTTCCTGTGACCTTATAGTCAAATCCACACTAGGTATAAGTTACCCATGGATCCTTCTGGTGTTCAGTTTCAGACTTTTATGCTGTATATGTTCACAGTATAGTGCTATTTAAAGACCTCTAGTCACAAAACAACAGTTGAACCAAATGGACCAGTTGCAACCAACATGTAATTTCAATGTTAGACTGAACTGAAAAACAACAGCTGATGTTGTTGTGTGGCCAGAATGCTTGTTGAAACCTGACCCTTGTGGAAAGCTGATCTCCCATGATTCTCTCTGCTCTGCCCACACAGCACAGGTACAACAGCACCCCTTCTAAAGCCATCTTTCCTTCTCTCACTCTATTCTGCCTCTTTCTCTCATTTTTCTCTTTCTTGTAATGTACTGAGCGGTGAACAACTATAAAACAGGCTTGAACAGACAGTGTTTTCCCCTGGATTCCTCAGTCAGGATTCAGTGCTGAAAGCACATGGAATGATGGCCCATCTGTTGACAGTCTGTTCTTCATAGCTTCATTCCCTAAAGTTCATTTGCAAAGCATACAGCAGTATCTGCCATTCACCTTATGTAACGTGATGCCGCCACAGAGGACGCTTTATGTCTGAAGAGAGCATGACAGACAGGGAGCGAGAAACAAAGCGTAAGCGGACGGCTGCGATGACGTTAAGCAGAGCTGCAGGTGTTGAAAGAGGAACTCCAATCCGCTCGGTATTAACGTGTCTCCTACCAAGATAGCGGTTGCTAAAGAGACAGGGTTCCCCTGGAAACTGTGAGAGAGCGGGAGACTCATGACAGCTCATTCCATAAGGTGAGGGGCATACGATACGTGTGTGTCGGTGCTAAAGAGGGGCTAGTCCCAAGACTGTTAAAAATCAGTTAGACCTCTCCTCTAAGGAAGTGGAGAAAAGATTTGTTTGATATATATTTTGTATATAATATAATATATATATAATATACAAATATATTATATACAAAATATATTATAAATTTAATATAATATATTTTGTATATAATATATAATGTTGAGAGCTATATTCTGAAATCTATTCAGGAATCATTTCAACTTAAAACTTTCCCATCATGCCATGTGTTTCTCTTTTAAAAGTCACTCTGTGCATGAGGCTGAACATCACAATGATAGCCTGTGTTAGCCTGCAGAACTAACCAGTCTCACTTGATTTTAATTAATATGCTGTAAACACACAAGCAGGATGTAAGAAGGTCTAATATGGAGTTTTATGAATAAGCCATGTCTCATGGAAGTTGTAGAAGATTGCAGGGCATTTCAGTGTCATGATGCTCAGGGCAGTCAGGCAATCATGTGAGACCCCCCAAAAAAACCCACACACACAAACGACAAGCAACAGAACAGAAAACTGTAGTCCCTAAAAATCCTTTTCACATTCTAGCGTCAGTGAGTCGCTGAGTTCACCATGGCTCTAGAAGGAGAAGGACTGCATTTTTTTTTTCTTGCTCAACATCAATTCTTAAAGTCTCAAGATCTAGCCTTTATAAATCTCTAGTTTGGCTTTGTGAAAACTTGTATGTACAGCGCTGCCCATCTGATTCCTGAAACAAATGGCTCTTATGAGTTGATTCTTTTATGAAAGTGAACAGATTTGAATCCATTTGAAATACTGCTCTCTATAAATTAGAGAATTACAAGAGAAAGAACATGAAAGCACAATTTTTACTATAATTGAAATAGAATGAATCTAAATTGAATCAAATAAAGTAACAATTTTCAGAACCTAATCAAAATAATTCTCAGTGATTTTTTTTAATCATTGTTTGTATCTTCATCAGAATCTCGAGTGAGATTGTTCATAGCAATGTATATGTTGGATATTTGATTATTTGCTCATTTCCCAGAATTCACTCCAAAGGGGCTGTAAAGGACTTACTGCTGACTCTGCATTATGGTTAAAACACACACACACACATGGCCCAGTCCTGTCACCTGTGATGAATAACTGCATTAGCTTTTAAGTGAGAAAGAAGGAAATCATTGACAAGTTGACAAGTTAAAAAAATCATTGATAAGTTAAGTGTGTTCTAATCGGGTTGGAACGAGTCTAAACTAATTAACAAATTCTACTATTATAAAGGCTTAAAAAATATTCATGAACCTTATTTTTGAATTATACAACTTGTCTGAACATTCTCAGAGGGTTACTAATCCATGACCGACGCATTAACGATGCAATTAATATTCACACACTACACAATACATTCTATACATATACATATTTTTATATCACACGTTAATAATAAAAGCACAACATTATGAGAATGATGGACAGAAACGTCAATGCATGTGTAGATGAATAAAAAAAAAAAAACGTTCGCATTTAGATCTCAAAAAGCAGCCAATCTGCCAATCTCAGTGTGAAAGGTAATCTGAGTATCATTTTAGTTTTTTTCTGATGGTACTAGATAAGTTTGTGTGGTTTAGGTGGCATATTTCACTTATACTGGTGTGGCCAGAGTCATTTTCACAGGCAAATGCGAGAAAATGCATGCTTTGTAGAGCGAAGGTCACGCATTAAAACAATTTTCTAGATCTAATAAACCCTCATCTTCCAAAGCTTCACGAATACTTTAATGTGAGACTGCAAAATCTACAACAAAGCTCGCAAAATTGAAACAGAACGGTAAGAGTGAAACTAAATGAACTGATCAGGCTGCTAAATGAGCTCTCTGTTGTGTGAGACAACATCTGACAGCCTGCTGAACGCCCTGTTTTCCATCTGAGGAGAAAACTAATTGAAGACAGTTGTAAAGATGAAGCTATGAGCTAAATAAGGAATGTGCTTAATCACTGCAATTGTGAATTCCCTCTCGGAGACTTAATTAATCATGCATTTTCAGTAATTACCCAAATGTGTCGTTTCAGTCTTTTCACACAGGTGTTTTTATTCACTGCTGAAGAAACAGTCCGAGCAGGATTAACGCACACAATAAGACAAGCACACACAATTATGATCACATTACACACACACACACACACACTAGAATATTTCTTTAAAGGTACTGTCACATGAATAAGTATTTCCAATGTGTTCTGTAATCTGATGCATTTCTATTCTACATATAAAAAAAATTCCCATCAGGAATTTATTATATTGTCACCCTTCTCCTCCTGAAACACCGCCGGCACTCATTAGTTGAAATTTAGGCAGCCTCGTTCCATCAACCAAATAAGAGACACATTTTATAAAACAAAAAATGAATCAACTGATTAATCTGCTGAATTCTTATGACAGTTCTTCATGATTCTTGATGAATCATGCACAAAAAGACCAAAAATGTGTATTAAAAGGGTCATGAACTGACTTTTTAAATTTTATTATATTGTTGTCTGAGGTCAACTTATGACGTTCGTTTGGTTTTTGCATTCAAAAACATCAAAATGAATAAGTAATAGGCTATTTTCTACCCTAGTTTTGAGCCTAGCTGAAAAACGCTTGGTTTTTATGGGCGTCTCGCACTGAAGAAATAAAACGCCCACTGCTGTGATTGGATAACAGTTTTGCTTATTATAATGAGTTTCAACTCACCCATCAATGCACTTGGGGGAAATTGTTTTGAAAATCTCCAATGTTGTAAAATTGGAATGATCCGGCAAGCGGAACGATTCACACAATTGTTACACAATTCCTGTCAGATCCAATATAGACGACACAGCACCGTTCTTTACTCTTAATCGGTCTGCAAATCCAGTCTTGTTTACAAAACAATCCTCAGTGAAATGAAGCAAACAGATGGACAATGTATGCATGTTATGCATGTTTGCATAACAAGACCCTGTTATGCATGTTTGCATAACAAGCATGTTCAGATCACTAACCTAATTAACAAATTCAGTAATTAAATTAACAAGATAGAGGTATATATAGACAGCAGCAGACTTACTTCTGTTCCTTGACAGTTACAGTATCCAACATCCCCACCAGCCCATATTCCTATCCCAACCTGGGACAGGGGAATACTCTGGGTTCAGGCCAAATTCTGAGCTTGGAGTCCTCCCTTCGGACAGCAAGCCACACACGCATAACCTTTACTCTATTTATTTTAAGTAATTGTGAACTCGTGGAAGGCCAATTTGATTTCATGTTGACTTTAAAAACAGCTTTTCGGAGTACCAGGAAAAAGTGCAGGCCAGAGCGTCTGCATACATCTGCATGAGCGATGAGGGGGTCGAGAGTGAATAATAGTCCAGCGTGGAAGCTTGGGAGGTTTGGAGGGTGGTTTACACCAGCTTTGTGTAGGAACACAACACAATAGAGGAGGTCTCTAAATCTACCACAGTCCTGCGACACAAAGCCGGACAATCACATGACCTGGCCCAAACCAAACTGCAACCAAACAGACCACAGTAGAGGAACTCAAAAATAAAACTCCAGTCAAGACTACAGATGAGAGAAGGGGTGTTCAGCTTTAACAGGAGGGACCCAATCACTGGATGACGTTTATAACTAACATGACATTTAAATTCCACTTTACTACTTTTCAAACAAATCTAATTTGATGGAACAGATGTTTGAAACTTCTCTAACATATGGAGGTCTTTATCTGATAGGAAGGCTTCTGTACTGATGTAATGTGGTCAGATCCTGAATGTTCTGACTTGCTTTTCTTCTCTTCTGCCTCGTTCTTTGAGAGGGGCAGGCAAGGTATTAAAGTAGGACGCACCTGAAATAGCCCTGCCAGGTGTGTGGAAAGTGCAGAGCAAGGCTGTCCTCATGGGAAAGCTGACAAAGCCACGGTCCTCTGCTTTTGTTCTTACACTTTTTTCTCTCTCTTTGTTCTTTCCCCTTGCTATCCTTCCTTCATACTTTCAATGATGTGACAGAAACAGTCAGCACGAATCCCATACTGCTTACAAGACAAGCGTATAAAACATACGCAGAGTAAACATTTGCTCTTACTGCTACAAAACGAGAACATAAATAACCCAATGCATAAGAAATGTGACAGACTTACCCAAAAATTGTTCTTGAAATGCGCCATCTCCATTTAGAGGGTTCCTAGAGAGTCCTGAAAGAGAGAATAAGGTGGTTATGCCCCCAGATATAATATTTAGAGGTGTTTTTTTCCCCCAAACTGATTTTTAGGTAAACTATTTAGGAAAATGTTAATCAAATTAATTTTAAAATAGTAAAATGTTTTCCTCTTATCACAGTCTAATATTCAGAGAAATATAACTAATAATTTTTATACTTACAGCCAATAACTAATAAATAGCCGATTTTAAAGTTCTATAATATTTGTCCAAATTAATAATAATAATTAAAAAAAACACTCAAATTAAAATGAATCATTTTAAATTGACACATTAAAATGTACAATATGAAAGTATGATGTTTTGGATTTTAAGATTTGCTAAGGATTACATAGTAAATAAGTGAGCATTAAACTACCCTATCTCACGACCAATTCGTTCGAATTCGACGAATGATTAAAAAGTGGCTAATTCGTATGACCTCACTCGTACGAATTCATACGATTTGTCTAAACCCATGTGATAGGTAGGTTTAGGGACGGGGTAAGGGGTAGGTCATTCGTACAAATTCATACGAATTGGCCAATTCGTAAAATATGTATGATTTTGCAAAATCGTACTAATTCGTACGAGTGAGGTCGTATGAATTGTTACGAATTAACCACCTCGTAAAATTCGTACGAATTCCGGTGAGATCAGGCTCACATTAAATGACGGAAAAGTTTATCTCAATGGAAAATAATTAGCATGTACAATTATGTATTTATACGTTTTATGATATTTTATAATGGAAATCTGCCTAATGACTAATTCAGTTTTTTTAAAACAAGATGGGGGCGTCTTTCTCTGTGCATAATCAACTGATAGATGTGCCTAAGTGAACCTGTTAAATGGATGCATTTCAGAGAACCGTCAGGAGAAGAAACAAGGTACACAATCAAAAACAAGGTTCACTATAGTAGAGCAGGCTGACACATAATGCTGATGAAAGCAGGCTCCTGCAGGGGCTAGTGGCAAGAACTCAAGGCAATTTTAATTAGACCAAACCCACGCTGAGGTGCACACACAAACACTCTCAGTTTCAATGTTTCAGTGCTCTAGCAGAGCAGATGACACTGAGATGACTGCGGAAGTTTCTCTTTGTGAATGTAAATGTCAGCCAACTCAGAAATATAAAACCATCACCTCAGCTAATATCCTGAGCATCCCACTGAATTCCTTTCACTATTCAGTGAAATCAAATGTAACATTCACAACGTCAGGGGCTAAACAAAACACGAAAATGCTTTTGAAGGTTGACATGTCAGATCAGTTGAACTGTTATGTTTATGTTTCACAATGCATCTCTTCTGCAGATGTACGATGGTTGAACGTCTCTCTGAGGTAAGACAACAGGTGCAAAGAGCTGAGTCACTACAGAATGCTTTTCTGTAATACAGCCTCTCATTGCGCACACACACACACATTACCATCCTTTCCTCTATCCCCTTCTTTCATTACCCTCTTCTGTAAACACATCCTGGCAGTGACTGCTGGCTCTCAAAATGTGACGGGCATTTCCAGTCCAATGTCACTATATTGGCAGGTTTGTGTTCCTGCTTTCTGACCAGCAGCCTACAGCACAACACTTGGGGCTCATAATGAGGATCCTTCCTGACAGCAGCCAGGTTAAATCCTTTTGTGCCTGACAGGACAGTGGAGGTAAATAGGAAAGTAGAAGGGATTGGGATCAGGATTCAGGACACATGCTGTACATTCAAACCCACATCCTCATGGGCATAACATATTCATGTGTGATTAGGACTACTGACTACATCCAGAATATCGCAAACCGTAAACAATTTGATAATGCTTTGTCTGCAAATAACAGTTTTATATGTTTTTAAAACGCTCGATCATGTGCAAAAGTGGGGGCGTTTACACTTTTTCCTTTACAATGACCTAAGCCAATCATAAAGATGAACATAAAAAAATCATGGTAAGCATTTCCACATGATTAACTTGCTTTAATTCAGCATTATGCAATTCTGTTATTCCAATTTAATGTACTTACGTTGGGTCAACTTAATACTTAATGTATTGGTTGATTCAACTTATTTACTATGGTTGGGCACAGCTTAATTTAATATTGTCAGTGAATTTAAAAAGTCTCCCTGGTATGATACAGGTATTCAAATTCATAATATTCATTCATCCAATACAATAAAATGTATTTTAGTGTCACACTGATACATTTCTATACTATAACCAAGTATTAGCTATCAATAGCACTTATTAGCATCTTAATTTGTAAGATTTACATACTTCATCAACTAAAGCATATACTGTAATTGCAGAATCAGTTTTCAGGCAAACCAAATCTCCCCACTGTAATTTAAATGGTACTAATAATTGCAATGTAATTGGACATTAAACACAATTACACACTATCAAGTCTTCCCCTTTTCTCATTTTCTCAAAAACACATAAAATAACACTTAATTAAAAAAAAAATATTCTCTCTTAATTTAGCCATATGCAAAGCATGCTGGGAACTAACAAGCACAGCCCAGTTTCAGTTAATGCAACACAAATAATTCATGTAATCCAACACAAACGGATTAAGCAAACTTAAATTTTACGTACATTTAAGCAGATTGAACTACACAATCAAATGAAGTTTGGACAAAATGTATAGAAATTGTGTTGGTTAAGCTCATTTTAATTAAGCAATTTGAACAAGCAGCAAAATTCTTTTTTTTTTTGAGCCTTAAAGGATCCGCCCATTCAAAATCTGATTATTTCAGACGGAGGACCAGAACAAGACTTAATTTTTTTTTTTTTTGCATACATATTTGTTTTGTTTTTTGTGCAAAAAATCCCTCAAGGAACATATTAAAAAAGATACACCAATCATGACCCCTTATAATATTATTTGAACTGTATTTTGGACCAAATAAATGTAGCCTCAGAGAGCATAAAATACTTCTTTCAAAAACATTTAAAAAATCATACCAAGTCCAACCCCAAACTTTTAAATGGTATGTGTGTTGAATTTATACACCAATTTTCAGAACTTTTCTGCTGATAAATTGCTGACAACGATCAGCCAGGCTGAAATAATAATAATTTTCAAGTAAAACTTTATGGTCTTTAAAAACATGTTGTATAGAGATTAGCAGTGATGCAACTGCCAAAATGACAGCACTGTCCTTAGACGTGTTTGTGGGTGTTAGGCGTGAGCCCAGCAGCGAGCCGGTTGGAGGTGTGATTCCTGTTGTGTTTCTGAGAGCTGTATGCTGGAAGCATCTACAGCCCACGGAGTGCTGACCACAGGGCTTTTCTCTGGCCGGCCGGGCCTCTCTTGGCACTATTGACCACCATCAGCCGGTGCAGAGTACAACATCTCATGGACAGGGAAATACTCATGCTTACGCCTTGGTCCCTCTATCCATCTCTCACACCCCTTTAATTAACTCGACCCGGAAAGCCTTACACCCCATGGATGACACAAGCTTGGCAGCGTGGCTCGTTCCAAAAATAAGACTCAGTCAGGTTCAGAGATCTCCAAACAGACATCAGGGCGTAATGTGGCAGAGAACGAATACGATCCAACTGAGACTAGAAGGAATTTCAAAAGATTGGCTTCTCATACCCTATAATTAGGTCTATGTCAACCATATATCTCTATATAACATGGAAATACTAAAATCTTATCTTATAATCAAAATATCCATTTAACATGCTTGTCAGCTAATGGCATATACACACATGAGACGTTTTAGTAAAAAGCTATAACTACATTCCAGGGATTTGGGATCCTGGCAAATCGTCCGTTTGGGTTTGGCATTGGCACCAAAACACATGCAGTGACGAATTTTCCATTGAAGACTATAAGCCTCCTAGAGCTGATTCGGTGGTCACTGTGGAGTGAGTTCTGGAGGATCAATCTGGTGCTCAGTGAGTCTTTCAGGACCAGCGTACTGTTAATAGTAGCTGATTTCTCTAAAGACGTCTTTAAACCATCCATTAGCATTCACAATCACAATCATCTCATTAGCAATTGCTTAGCCGGCATATAAAAATTAAAAATTGGGAGATTTCAAATCTGACATCCTTTCTCATGCCATGTCACATTAATTAATTTGATCAAAAAGTACAAAAAGCTGACGCTTTTCAGAATGAAAAAACAGATTGAGTGCCAGGAAAAATTAGGAGCTTAAAAAGTAAAGCACACAACCACTAAGTGATCCTCATTACTCTCTGGCAGAATTGACAACGCTCAGCATCATTTCAATCTCTCTCTTATTCACTTTGCTGTGGCTGAGAGGATTGTTAGAGCATTATTGGCAGATGCAGATGCAGCTTAGAAGGGAGAAGCTGATATCATTCTCTCTCTTTCTATCCAAAGCTTCATAAGGTGCTGTGCATAAACAGAAGCAGCGTATCAACCCTCAGCTGACCTCACACTAGGAGTGAAGCCTGGCTTCAGAGCCAAGAATCAACAGTAGACATCCTGCTCGGCTACTCAAGCCCCATCTGTCAAAGTCAGAGAGTGATTTTATGAGTGTGCGTGAAAGGACTGGAACTCAAAATGAGGAAGAGGGCATGCTTTGAAATAAAATGTTCTTATTATTTCAATGCTGAAAAATCTGATGTAAATCCCAAAAGGCTGAACATGAGCTATGGCTGTTTGGTGAATTCAGCTTCTAACACATATTATCGTGTGGGTAAGTGTGAATCAGAGAGTGTATTTGTGCGTCCTTCCTCACCTGCATTGGCAAAGAAAATGAGCTGAGAATTTTTTCTTGTCAGAGGGGTTTTTGCAGCAAGCTTTAGCAGTGCAGTGCCAAATCCCACACATACAGTGTATCTCCGCATCAGAGCTTCATCAAAATGCCCAGAACTGCATGTGGTGTGATAACAAATACATTTGGGGGGGATTTCTTATGGACATTCTGGGGCTTTTGCTGCAGAAGCCCCATCTGCTATTACCTCATTATCAAAAAGTCCCTATAAAATGTTAGATTTAATTTACACAAAATAATTTGGTATAATTACCAGATTATTTTGTAGTAATCAATTTGAGTATCACCAAGGTGAAGATCAAGGTTTCCCAGGTTTCCCTTTTCTAAAGTACGTGTTAGTCACTTTGGATAATACATGATCTGCTAAAAGACTAATTAGCAGTTAGACAACACTTAAAGTCACCTAATTGAACATTACAGGCGAATGGTATGAACGGCTCCATGTGGACAACATCATCCTTTCACACCAGATGAGAGTTCATCTTGTTCCTCTGTTCACAGTCCAGCAGAATGAAAGCACAGTCTCTGCTGGCTTTTGTGCTGTGGTGAATGCTGTTGTTGTTGCCAGTAGTGCTCGAGCACAGTTTATAACAGCAGGCCAGACCTCACCTCTACCCGGTACATCCCCCAGCAGCGTATAGCCACTTGCAGAATCAACAATTGTACACAATGCATTGGTTAAGTCAGATCATTAAACCATGTTTTTGCAGTCCAACAGCACATTTAAATGACAGTACACACATCTAGAAGACACTGGCGGAGGTGCAGTAACATTGCAAATTATGAACAGTCCTATTCTCTGCCATGACTTGCTGTTGCTTTCTCAGTTTTTTTGGGGTCAGCGTGCGCTTCATGGATGACCTAGATAGCACATTTGAATAGGGTCTCCTGAATTTGAGGACAGTTGCATCTCAATGCAGCAAATACTGCACTGAGATTTCCCGTAAACTATCTTTTCTTATCATGCTACACAGCATGTCGTCGTTAGGTCTGTGTTCAGCAGATAATTTGACTGAAACAGATACAAATTTAAAATAACAACAACTGACACTTTAGCTTTATACTCAAAGCAGTTAAATTGCTCTTTAATTTGTTTGCCTTTTCATAAGACATATGATAATTCACTGTTTTTCTGAAATTTCAAATTTTAAACCTCTGGAGCTACTGGCATACAAATATTTTCCATCATTTTAGCCAATATATTTAATGGTCATTCAAAGTTCAAAAAGGACAAACATTATACATAAGATGATACAACTTAAGTAACAACTTCAATAATTGAAGTCGTCTGAACAGGGTTATTTTACTAAAACTAAAACCATAAAAACACTTTTTTTTGGAAAAAATATTAGTAAAAAAAAATAATATTAAAATACAACAGTAAAAGTTTGTTAACCATGTTACCTTATATATGGTGAAAATTTTAAATGGTTTAACATCACATTTTATATACTTTACTACTACATATTTTACTGTAAAATAATTAAGGTTTTTGGAGGTATATTTTATGGTGAAAAGAAAACAGTAAAATGACATTCAAGTCCCAGTGTGACACATCACATATGACTATATTTGATCAACCAGTTTTCTTTATCCTTTTTGTTAATGTAGATATAGTACATTTAGTTGCATTTTATGTTATTTATTAATTGTTTATTGCATTATTTGAATGCCATCTGTGTTACCCTGATGGTTTTGTTTTGTTTTGGCTCGTCTCTCTATGACCCGCCATCTATGAGTATTGGTCATTTTTTTAAGGACATGGCTCCTATGTGGGTTTCTATTGTATCCACCTGTATTATCATGCATGGTTATCAGTTCAGTTTATAAAGCAGATTTTAGTATTCAAGTAGATAGAAATTATATATTTTGATGAAATATGGCAACCATAAGTTCCTGTTTTATTGTTATATACAGTGAATTATTGACAGCAAACAACATTGAGAACTATAGTGCAATCATCAGTAAATTTGAGAATTCCTTGTAAGGAAAGGTTCAGTTGAGGGTGAACATATTTATATATATCTATTCTATTAAAACATGCTGAAATAAATGGATAATTGCTGAAAAATCCCAGATCTAATTCACGTAACAATGACCCACAATCCGGCTAGGCTCAGAGCCACGTTCCCTTCTCCAGGCTTGTGTGTGCCTCCAGACAGCCCAACAGACAGAAATCCTCCATCTGCCACGGGCTGCCAAGCTTTGCCCACAGGCACTGCCCTGTTTGGCAGGGATCTAGGTGAGCCAGCAGCACTGACACAAAAATACAAATCTTTCAATGCTGCTACTAACAACCACTAGTTAGCAGCAGATGATAAAAACAAGTGACAGGAGGACTGGATCTGATTCCTTGAAACTTCAATGAGTGTGATGTTCTCTCACTCTGCTATTGAGGGAGTCCATGCTAATGCTGAAGTAGTGTTGTCACGGTACCAAAATTTCAGTATTCGGTACCAATACCAGTAAAAATTCACGGTTCTCGGTACCAATTTCGGTACCAAAGCTTAGTTTAAATTTACATATATTTAAGTGTTTATCACGGTTACAAGTATGGAAACTGTACATTTGCATTATAAACACTTTAGAAAAAGATTAGATAAAATGACCTAAAATAAACAATAGTATGCACTAACACATTTTTAAAGTTGTTTGTAAAGTTTTAATCAGTTAACATTTATTTAATGCACAATGAATGAAGTGAACAAACATGAACAACCAAGTGTTTGTATTAAATAACATTTACAAACATTAATTAATGTAGTAAAAATACATTGTTCACTCAATGTGTTGATGTGAACTAAGTAATGTTGATGAATGGTATCTTATTGTAGCATTACCAAACTATACAGGAGATAAAACATGTTTTATTTGACTTGACTGTACTTTTATTTAATCTAAAACTGCATTCATATTTAATTTTAAAAAGGCTTTTTAAACCTGCTGAGTTATAAAGGCAAGAATACGCCTAGAACTGGCACTGACATTAAATGACATAGGGATGCGTCGATACTAATACCAGTAGTACTCTGGTGTCGGGTGGATACTACTGTGCTCATGTACTCGTAAAACTACCCCGAAAGCACTTTAGAGGCCGTTCACATATCGCGCGTGTTTTTTATTATATTTTTGAGCGTGCTTATTCTTTCCAAAGCGCTTGCTCTTACGCGGCGTCTGTCGTTGCTATGCAACGAGTTTTTATTATGAGCGCGCTTGCCTCGCGCCTATATTTGAAATTGCGAATTTGCATGTAATCGGCCTCTTATGGCAACGTGACATTAGCCTAATCCAAAATATTTCCATATGTGGCTCTTTCCTCCTTTCGTGTCAACAAGTGGATTCAGAGAGAGAGCATATCAGCGTTATGAAGAGGACGCAACTGTGCACCTTTCAGACAGCGCGTCTAGAACTGGATTAACCAGGTACTCGGTACCTAGAAAAGCTGGTACCGTAACATTTTTTTTTTTTTAGTACCGACTTGGTACCGAAGTACCGAGTTTTTTGACAACACTATGCTGAAGTCTGATCAACAGGAGCAATTCAAGCCAATTCAAATTTAAATGGAACATACTGTGTATCCCCCAACTCGCCCTCTCTCTCTCTCCATCCTTCTCTGCAGGTCTTCAGAGTCAGGGGGTGTCCTTAGATGATCCCTCTAATCTCAAACTGCAGCGTCTTTCATGTGTCTCAGATCTTTCAGGTCTGATAATGAATCTACCTTGACTTAAAGATTGACAGGCTGACTTTAATTCAACAGGATTGTGTGCTTCAGTATGACCTCAAAGTATGGGGATGAGATGTACAGCAACTTATCATCCAGATGCTTACAGAGTTCAGAGCTCTAATCAATCTTTTATTTAAGATGAGACAGGTTAGAACATTAAAATAGCCTCCAAAATCCAAATTCAGTATTGAAACTTTTAACAGAGAAAGAAAAGCTTACTCTGCAAAAAAACAAAAACAAAAACAATGCATTCTGCGTGCATAGCACTGGCAAGCCATGCAGCACTGAAGAGAAGTGTGGTGTATGGGCCAGACTGGCCCATATGGAGCCTTACAGTAATCAGCAACTGCCTTGAGTCCTGGCCCAAATATTAAAATGTTTACAGGTGTGACTCATAGATGTCATTACATTCTCAGAAAATCAGATTATAAGGGAGTTTAATTTAGTCTCACTCTCTACACCTACTAAATGCATTTCGTCCCTTTAAGTGTTGCTCATCATTAGAGTGCAGACAATACTGATAATCAAATACCGATATTTGAATTCGGCCTTTATTTGTTTATTTCTGAGATAAGTGCAATGCTATAAGCTTGCAAATTTGGAAATGATGAGAAACTATGAAGGACACCATTAGCATTCATTGGTACAGTCAAAATGCCATTTACCCTAATGGAAAAATAAACAGCCCTAAAAATATATAGAATAAATCAATACATTTATTTTATGCTATTATTAAGTATAATACAATTCATTTATGTACTTAATTTAAATATCCTACAATTTTACTTTTGGTATTCAAAAGTTATATTTAAAGTCTGCTGAATTGGTACAACTAATTTTAACTGCAAGTTGTGCTGAGGTCCAACTTTGTGCCAAAGTGGAACTATTCCAAGTATAATTTAGGTACACTTTAAATAATTTGCATTTAAAGGCTATTATACAGAGATCATACTATACCCTTACTTATAGTGATATTAAAACCCATTTTAGGCTTAATATTAAGAAATGCTACTAATTACACATTTGCATTGAAATCTTAGCATGGCATTAGGACAGTATTTCACTTTTTCAGGAAGTGAACATCAAGACATTTTATTTATTTACTTTACTAGACACTCAACTCGAGAACCCAAACTCAAGAACTCGAAGAGGATGGTTCAATGGTTTGTTCAATTGTTTTTAAAAGCAGTCCAGCATTCGTTCCTATCTTAGACACATCTCAGTGCTCTCAAGTGCATCTTAAAATTGTCAAAAGAATGTTGTTTGTGTACTGTAGATTTGCAAGTCTTTTGTGAATCTCTGGGTTCTTTTAAGGATAGACTAAACAAAAACAAGAGTCAAGACACATACGCAAAAGACAATCTGCATCTGCATCACAAGACTCTCGTCATGAGATGGGAATACCATGACGTGCATTTACAACACATGCTGCAAGAGATCCCACAGAGAAGTCGAGTGTATGTGAGACCCAGGATCTGTGTTGCACAATAACACAATCGTCTGAAAAACTAACCTGCAGCCATTCTCCGCAAAATCTACAACCACATGCCTCAGGATGTGACATGGTGCAAGTGTTTCTAGAAATAACCTGCCACACTACTGAACAGGCGACTGGCTACTTCTAGATAGATCCTTATAGATCCTTATCCACTTCATCAAGAATGACAGGGACATTATTCATCCACGAAATTTGCAAAACAAATGATTTGTCTTTCAAGGCATGAAATTCAACAGTCTAAATAGAGCTGCTATTAGAATATTGGTGAAATCTGAATACGCTTTTCTAAAATGTATTCCTTAAAACTAACCAGTACTTATTTTTAATCGCTAGAAAGTAATCCATAAGTAGACCTATTTGGATTATTAGGATTTTAGTATGTACCCATTACAGACTTATTCTTATAGAGACATAGTTATTCATAATTAATAATAGTTATTATTCTTGAATTGCAACAAATTGCACATATGTAATTGAATGGAGATTTATGGAGTAATACTAAGTAACTACTGTACATGTAGGCTACTATAGCGTTAGGATTAGGGTTTAGTTTGGTTTAGGGTTAGTTACTATATGGCCAATCCTAACCATATAAGTACATGTAGTTAATTATTATTCCTCAGAACTTAAATGTATAATAACACAGTAATACTGACACCTTAAAAATAAAGTGTAAGTAAAATGTTTTACTACATTTTTAACTGAAATAGTTACATTCCACTATTAGGAAGGTGACCAATAGCAATTAAAAGAACTACTATGTAAAAAGTACTAGTGACTTGATACTAGTCACTACTAGCTTTAATACTGTATTATTAGCCTATCTCTAAATTAATACTTGCTAGTTAAATTGAAAAAGATAGTCACTGGATTATTTACTAATACTTAAAAAGCATTAGTGACATGTTGAAGCAATAGACAAAAAAGATAAAGCATCATGTTTAAAAACACAAATAATGAACAAACAACTTCACTACTTTGCCCATCATTATTTGGATCTGTCACAGCAACTTCCTTCCACAAAGCACTGTGTCTAAGTCTTTGTTCTAACAGAGGAAATGTATATGCACTGAACTCATGAGGAACAGCACCACACATGCTGTGCGCTGCAGCCCAAACTGACCTTGTAGCAAATGATCAAGCTTTTGCTCCACAATGCTGACACACTGAAACAGAGATGCTCCGCTGGGGAAAGCCTCACTGTCAGTGTCACGTACAATGAACTGCCTAGTGCTGGACGCCAATTATGTTGCATTCACACGGGGAAACCTTTCAGCAGCATAAGCAATAAATTCACAAAATGTGAAAAGAAACCTAAAAAGCACGTTACCTTGTTGTGGTTTCAGTAAAAACAGTGAGGCTCATTTTCATCGCCGGTAGTTGATCCGACCGTGGCACGTTCAATGTGTGTTACGGAGAGTAACAAGGTTTGAACGAAGAGTTGACGGTGTTCGAAAAGCCCCGCCTCTTTGTGTTTCTATTGGTTCATGTTTCCTGTCACTCAAGCGTCACTGGAGCAAAGCTGTGTATGCATGGCAACTGCGTTTCCAATACCGCTTTTCTTAGCCAATAGAGAATGGTTCAATTTCAAGAAGCAACGCCCACTTCTCACGGACAAGAGTCATTGGATAAAGTGTTTGTTAATCAACGTAAGGCTTTATTAAAGGCGGGAACCCTTGAGTTCAATTATTATAATGTATGCAAATGAATTTTTTCAGACATGCATCATGAAAAAACACTGTTCAAATCTCAAAAAATGTAAAATCAAACAAAAAATGTGAAATCGTCGAAATCGCTAAAATGTAAAAAAAAAACAAAAAAAAACGAACAAACAAAAAAAAAACATTTAGTTCTATTTAATGCCCTAAAAATTCTATGCTGATTTAGGTCATTTTACATAATTCCAGCCTCTGCATGATAAAAACACAATATTATCTACTTGACCAAAATCAGAATAAACACCGCAGATAGACCACATAGTAATTTCTCAGTTTGTTTATAGAAGCCAATCAGTCCCAAAGTAAAGTTTGCTCAAGTCCAAGGATGCACAAATGGTACATATTTAATCAAAACATGCCATTACACATGTCATTCTACAGAAATGTGATTCTTGGAAACAGAAGGGGAAGATCTGCGCTGCGCAAAAGGATGCGGGACTGGGTCAGAAGGAGGAAGAAGAAGCTCAGGAGTGGGTGTATTGTAGTCTGGGTGGCTCTTGCTTCGGTGAGCTGTGACATTGTCTCTCTTTTCAAAGCGACGACCGCAGATCTCACAGGGGAACTGGTAGGTGCTCTCTGCATTGTGCTTCCGCATATGCCAATTCAGAGAGGCTTTCTGTCGACAGGTAAAGCCACACACCTCACACCTGAAAAAGAGAGAAGGGGTGTGTTATATCCAGAGCTGAGAACTGTAGTAACAAAGCCTTGAGCAGTTGTTGCGCTAAATATTGAGGGAATGTTCATGCAAAAATTTGTTTGGGATGTATGCAAGCTTTGGTATAAACAAAGGGCCTAGTGCATGTGTGTGTGTGGTGGAACTCATACTGCAGTGGTTTCTCTCCAGTGTGTATCCTGCGGTGGATGATCAGGTTACTGCTGGTTCGGAACGCCCGGGCACAGAACTCACAGATATAGTCTCTCTGATCTCACAGACACAAAGAATCAAATAGAGAGAACCATGTTATACCACAAGTACATTATAGTTTACAGTATATAAAATCAGACACAATAAAATGGGAACTTTTTTTGAGGATTTTTTTTCACTGTGTCCACTTTTGCATCTACTTAATTTGGATTCTACATGACTTCAATGAAATGTAAATTAATCTGCACCAAAATACAGTAGACCAGACTTTGATAAGACACCAACAATCAAAGATGATTTTTGGCACATTCGTTTCAGCCTTTTTGAATGGAAGTTCCCCAAACCAGAAGTGCCACCCATAATTCAAAATGCCGTAAGGTCGTCAGGAATAAGGTGGACATGGACTGAATACTCACTACTGTGCAACTTTTCATGTTCCTTCAGATGCTTCTTGAAGTTGAATGACTTGCTGCAGGGGGGATGCGAGCAGGTGAAGGTCTTCTGCTGGAGATGCTGGTACTTGACATGATGCTGAGGAGAGGAACAGATCGTGAGATGCTTTTCCATCCTGACTCAGTGTTGATGCTTTTCCATTTAACCTTGCAATCAACGTAATTCTGTTTTAAATGAAGTTGCAAATCAATGTAATTGTGTTTTAAATAAAAGTTTCAGATCAGGGCAGAACGATGGGAAATGTTTTAGTAGTAGTAAATACAAATAAATGTGTCATGGACAGTAAATACTGACACAGCACTCACATTGAGATATTGCCGACTAGAGAAAATCTTATCGCAGCCTTGAAACTCACAAGGCAAAATCACTTTGGATGTTGATTTTCTGTAAACGCAGAGATCAGTATCATGTAATATGACGTCAACATACAGTATGATACAATAATTGGACATCACATCATTCAAAATAAAACCATGAAAATATCACTAAATAAATTACTGTTCTAATATTTAAAACTTGTATAACTATACATATTGTTTATATAAATACAGTAAATACTTTATAAACAATATTTATATTGGTAAAATGAAAAAACAAACCGTTTTCTCTTGCCACCAATCTGGGACACATCATCTTTCAAAGACTGTGGACTGGAGAGAAAATGGTAAAGAACTTAAGATTTTATTGAACTTGTTAGAAATCCTAAAATATGAAAATATAAAAAAAAACATCTGTAGTTAGAAAAATCACCTGTTATTTTCAAGTGTTTCTGCCTTTTTGTTGGTGTTGTGTTTCTCAATAGGATCTGCTCTACTCTGGATCCCTCTGTTGGTTAAATTCAGCACTGCAACTTCCTCATTGCTAGGAGACAGAGACTTGGCTTAACATATGTCTAATTGGTTCATTAAAAGAGTAGATGAATAGAGGAAATACCTATCAGGGGGGCTTTGGTTTTCAGTGCAAACCCTGGCAGGATCATCTTCAGTCATCTCATCACTGTCTGCTGTAGACCTGACAATCGGAAAAAGATTGAGGAGACATAATTAAACTAAATATGATAAACACAGCTAAACATTCAAATATGCAAAAATATATACCTATGTTCTGAATGCGAAAAGTCAGCTGCCACATTATTTCCTTTCTGTGTCTCAGAAGTCTCAGTCACTGTAACACCTTAACACATGATTCTAGTTATTTCTTAAAAAACAAAAACAGCATCTTTATTTGAGAAAAATCATTAAAAAACAAAGTCACCTGCATTCTTGTTGTCTCCGAACGTTTGAGACCTTGTATTGTTTTTCTGTTCGGTGTCATTTGTGGTAACTTTAGCATTTTCTCGTAGTTGCCGTCTGGTTTTTAATCTAGCCATCATCACCTCTGCGTCTGGATCCTTCATCCACCTCCTGCCTCGTTGTTTGAGTCTCTTTGGGCTGGCTGCAGTTATTTCACCTTCGTTTTTAGATGTCATTGCCTTATCCATCTGAATAGGAGACCACAAAAAGTGATGTCCAACTTCACAGGTGTACTTGAGACACACGTCCACCTCACAGTCCTTGGAATCTGTTTCAGCTTCTCTTCTCCCTGTTGCACGAGCACTCTGATCTTGAATTGTTGGTTTTGTGACAGGCCGAGAATGCAGGACAGGGGGGGAAAGGCACATCCGGCCATGGTTGTGGACCAGCAGGATAAGTTCCTGCAAAGATTCCTTGGTAGTTGATAAGGTGCTTGTGATCTCTCCTTTCCCATCACCTAAAGAAGCCATAGTGACATGTAAAACTAAAGTAGACATTCAACATTAGATAGATAGATAGATAGATAGATAGATAGATAGATAGATAGATAGATAGATAGACAGACAGACAGACAGACAGACAGACAGACAGACAGACAGACAGACAGACAGACAGACAGACAGACAGACAGACAGACAGACAGATAGATAGATAGATACCAAATGCAAAAGTGACAAATAGATTTCATGATTCTCAGATTAACAAGGCCAAAACATTGCAAAAATAATTTTCTTAAGGCCTGTTCACACCAAAGTTGATAACTATAAGGATATTAGGATAACAATAAATTTTGTATTATTTTTCTAATTTTACATGACCAGGGAAGTCCACACCACAGCTACTGCATAACAATAAAAATATCATTAAAATCACTTTCAGAGAGATCCAGATACTCTGTATTTTTCTTTTGTTTTCCAGTGCAAATATCTTAAAATTCTTAAATTTGATAGATTTACTTTAGAATAAGGGGAAGAATAATCAAATTTCTGCCTAACAATCTGTCAGTTGGTAAAGAAAAATAAACTTAAACTTAAAGGGATAATACAATTAGTTCTTACACTAGTGATAGACATTTTTTTTATTGTTTTAAATATAAACACAAAATGTTGATACATTATTCAGAAAATAAGACTTAATATCTTGTATTCTGATATAAGAATCTTTATATATTTGAAGTGGAAAAAGACAAAAAAATGTGAATGTTTGAAAATGTTGCACTTAACTTAGTAATGAAGTCATACAGGTTTAGAACAACTTTATACAAAAATGACAGTAAATGATGTCATAATTATCATTTTATGTATGAACTATCCCTTAACGGTGTTTACCTGAGCACTTGATGCAAACTCTTGATACGTAGCTGCAAAACAGGAAGCAGTTGTCATCGTCAGTTAGACCACATCTTATCTATAATGCTTCACACCACCAAAAGACTTGGCTGTCAGCCAAACTTCAATATGTTTTTAACTCCATAAACCACAAGTTCATCTTTTTTTTCTGCCTATACTTCATTTTAAGCTCACTCATAATTCCTGTCTTTTCCCCTGTATGATCTGGAACAGGATCACAACAAATGGAAAAAAATGAAGTCTCTACAAAGCCAGAATCAACAACTGCAGATGTGATTTAACTGGAATTCTAGAGCGCACATTCAACGAACTGTCATCGGTCTAAGGGTAACTGTATCTCTCTGACTGTTTTATACCTCTGCAGCAGATGCTGAGCAAGCTCTGAGTGAAGAGAAAAGCCCAGTTTCTCTTTGAGATGACCCCAGCTCTGCAGACACGAACCCAGCCGCACGCGAGACTTACTCCTGCGGGCATCCAACTCCCTGCGCCGCTGACTCCGAGGAGTGTCGCTAGAGGACGACATCACCCTGACAGCTGCCACACACACATAAAAAAAAAGAGAAAAACACACGGACAATTATGTGTCGTTGATTTTTTTGTTTGTTTGTTTGTTGGTCAGGGAAAAAAAAGTCATTTTAAAAGTTTAAGTCCAAGTCTATGTACTACTCTAGCCTATTCATTGAAAGTGCCACCCCTAGGCCTCGTTTTAAATATATGCGCATAGTAATGCCACAGTGTACGTATATTAAGGTCCATCAACAAAGTCATAATGGTCATCATAACATAAGTAACCGACATCAGGAAACCTCTGTCATACCTTAAATAATTCCCGTGCGATGGTGTTTGCGGGGCCCACTCGCTCGAAGTGTTGCCCTTTTAAGGAGGAACCGCTCAGTCAATCAACAGACTATAGCTTAATTCGGTTTAAAGAGCATGGAATTTATCTCGCCACGAAAGAGATAATAACGTTACATAAATATAAAGAATATCCGCTGAATTAATCTGCTTAATACTGTAGTATGTGTCAAGCGAGCTGCAGAAAGAGAAACCGAATCGGAAGTTTCCTGTCCCAGCATTCTTCACGGCAGAGCTAAGATCTATGGGAAATGTAGTCTGAGAATAATCACCGTGACATTATAATTTTCATGATCAGAACATCGTTTTATGTGTTAAAAGACTTGACCTATAAGTCATTTAAAAAAAAAAAAAAATAAATAAATAAATAAATAAATAATAAAAAATGCATAAAATTCATAAAATACCAAAGTGCTGTTCATGAGTTTATCATGTTCACAGTACACTTCTTAAACATGCTATCTTGTCATGTACACACTTTTCTTTTTACACATTTAGCTACCTTAATTTTTAACCATTAGCAAAACATTTTCAACAATGTTCTAAAACAATCTAATTACACTGGTTTTGTAACACCACTTTTAGGCTACTATATGTATTATACAGCTAATAGCCTACTAATAATAATATTAATAAAATAAAACATTACAGTAAAATCATCTCACTTTTATGAGGGCCACACGGCCACTCAAATCATTCAGTGTTCCCTTTGGTAAATGACAGCAAAATGCAAAAGGGTGAAATACATGAGAAAAGGACTGAAATAACGAGAACCCAAAAAGGAAGCAACATCAGTTTCACATGAGAGATTGAGCTCAACCCACAGCTGCATGTATCAGATCACCCTACCACACATGCTCACTGAGAACACACAACGTGCGCTGCTTACCTCTCATCTCAAGCCTCAGACCACCATGGATGAACTCGGTGAGTTGTTCGAAGTTCTGTGTCCTTCTACTAAAGTCTTAATCAGTCTCTATTGATGTACAGGTCTGCTTTTTACATACCCCTTGAAGAATATGCAAGATGTTAATTATTACAATTGCAATCCACAAGACAAAACAATAACTGAATTTACTCAAATGAACTGAAAAAACCCTGAATTTACACAAATACACATTTCAAAATTTACATAGAATCTTAATACTGTGTTGTTGGTGATCAACGACTGGTTTTCTGTGTCTCTTGAGCTGTTAAATTGCCCACTGCTCTTCAGAAAAATCCTCCAGGTCCTGCACATTCTTTGGTTTTCCAGCATCTTCTGAATCTGCATAACTGAACCCTTTCGAACAGTGAATATATAATTTTGAGATACTTTTTTTACGCGGAGGACAATTGAGGGGCTCATAAAAAATTTATTACAAAAGGTGAAAATATTCACTGATGCTCAAGAAGGAGACGCAATGCATTAAGAGCCGGGGATGTAAACTTTCGAACAGGATGTTGATGAGATTTATTTTTTTTCCTGCCCTTCAGAAGCTACATGTACATAAGATATTTACATGTTTCCCAAAAGACAAAATAAGTAATTTACCCCAATCATCCAATTCAAAAAGTTTCTGTCCCCTGGCTCTTAATGAATTGTGCTGGAACCTTGAGCATCAGTGAACGTTGTCACTTTTTTTTACTATATGTAAATATCCTTTACAGCATTTTGGTATACTGAGAATAATTTATTTTTTACCTCCCTGTGAGAAGTGTTGTAATAAATTATGTTCTTGCTTGTATTTTTCTTGGTCTTACAGAAGTTAGTCAGATCGCCCATTTCTATGAGTGACATTTCCTATGTCAGCAAAAAAGTGTTGCAAAATTTTGAAATTCAAGTGTTTTTTTAATGTTCTGTGCTCTGCATCCGTTGCGATGACATTGTGGTGCCTTTTCACTTCCTCAGGAAATGACACAAATTGCTAATGTAGAGCGGCTTCACCTTTAGTTGTATATTGCTGTAATGCAGTATGTGTTTTTTTTTCCTCAGTGTCAGTCGAGTTCAGTGTCACTGATTTCCTCATTTAGTGTCACTGCCTTATTTTGGTGTGATTTTGATATTTCAGACATGCTTCTAGAGCAGTTGGCTCAGAACTCCACCCAGACTTCAAGTGTTCCTGCATCCATCCCACCCAAACCTCTCTCACTGGAAGCGTCTGTTAAAAGCAACAACACAACTCAGTCTGAACAAGTAATTAGCTACATTTCATGCAAGCCCATTCATTTTCCTTTTCAATTGTACTGAAACAAGAATTTTGACAAACATTATAGTTTTGAAAACATTCAAAAACAAAAGTAAAAGTTTGGTGTCAGTAAGATAAGTCTCTTCTGCTTACCAAGAATGCATTTATTTTTCAAAAATACAGTGAAAACAGTAATATCATGAAATATTACTATAAATTTAAAATAACTGGTTTATATTTTTTTAAATATAATTTATTCCTGTGATGACAAAGCTGAATTTTCTGCATCATTTCTTGTGTCACAATGATCCTTCAGAAATCATTCTAATATGCTGATGTGGTGCTCAAGTAAGATTTCTTACTATTATCAATGCAAACAGTTGTGCTGCTAAATAGAAATTATTTTTTTTTCTCAGGATTCTTTGATTTATAAACATCTACATCAATTAAATGCATCCTTGCGAAATAAGTATGACTATTATTTTTAAATAAAATCTTACTGACCACTAATTTTTGAACATAGTAGTTATTTGTCTTCAATTTAGGCCCAGACTTCAATTTAGGCTCAGAATTCATTCTCAGCCCATTCTCATCCCAAGGCGTCATTTGACAGACGCTTTGGGAAGCAATTTTTGACCATGCTTCAATATCCGACACTTTAGGCACCCTTTAGCGTCATTTACATGATGCCCTATGGATCGCGTCTAACCATAACTCTACCACAGACCTAAACCTACCCGAAAATGAGAATGCTTTTTTCCTATCGTCACAGATTGAATCCTCATGTCTTGTTGCTGGTGGAGGAAAGAAATGTGATAATGCCTACAGGTACATCCATCTTTTTGCAAAATATGGAGTACAAATATCTGTTATGCATCTTATTTGTGAGATCATATTTTGGCATGCTTTCCTTTGAGGTTCAGTTCACCAAGAACAATAATCTTTTTCTAGCATGCTCCCAGCCCCTGTGGAGGCAGGAGTGATGAGTCCCGGCACAGCTACGCGAGAGCTAGACTCCATCATGAATGAGCTGTTGGGACTCGGTCTGGAGGTGAGGGAAACATGAGGTTGACATCAGTTCACCTTTTCATGCATCAACGTGCATTTTACCGCCATTGCACATACTGAGTAGTGCCAGAAGAGGGCAGTATAAGTGTATTATAGCTCCTAATTCATGCCAATTGGAATCAATTAAAAATATAATGCTTTGAAATGGACCACATAAACTTTATTTTATAGGTTTCAGAACCAATTCCTACATCAAGCCCTCCTCCATTGGCTCGCAAGTCAGTAAAGGGCAAAAAAACAGAGGAAACTAAAGAAAGTGATAGTGGAAGTCAGGAAGAGGGGAAGAAACCACAGCATCCTCCCCTGTCACAGAAAGTATCCAAGAGTGTGGATGCTATAGACGACTTGCTGGGCTCTCTCAGCTCGGACATGGAGAAAATGGGGGTCCGCACAGCTGCCAAAGGCCATTGTGCTTCTTGTGGCAAGTGTATAGCTGGGAAGGTACTGGCAAGATACAGACAAAATATTTTCTTATAATAATGTTTTGTTCTCTGCAAATCTGGTTTTCTGAATTAACAAATTTGTCATCTCACAATTTTACTCTATGTTTTTTTACCCGTGCAGATGATCACAGCTTTGGGTCAGGTGTGGCACCCAGAACACTTTGTGTGTACGGCATGCAGGGAAGAACTCGGCACCACTGGCTTCTTTGAGAGAGACGGGAAGCCGTACTGTGAAAAAGACTACCAGAACCTCTATTCCCCTCGCTGCGCTTACTGCAAGGGTCCTATTACACAGGTGACCTGCCATATCTGTGTGTATTTACCCTTGGAAGGCTCAGAGTTACAGTTTTAAGTGAACATTTGTTACATTTGTGTCGCATTATGAAGCGTATTTTCTTTATTTTTAGTATTGCATACTGTATAATTCAACTATTTATATTATTGCATATAATACAACTATATACATGTATAACTAATTAGAATCAATTATTAAATTCTAAATATGAAATTAAATTATTAGTAAATACGTAAAAATGTATTTTACAAAAAATATACAAATATCAAATGTAATATTTAAAATATATGATATAAAATGTAATATATATATATATATATATATATATATATATATATATATAGTATACATTTATTTAGATTTATTACCTTCTTATTACAGATTACTGTAAAAAAATATTGTTGGTTTAACTTAACTTAATAAGTAACCTAGTTGCCTTAAAATTTTAAGTTCATTGAAATGGAAAAATTGAGTTAATACAATGGCGGAGATTAATTTAATTACCAGGAACTCAAAATATTATGTTATCTGAACTACATAAATGATCTAAGTTGATTTGACAAAAGAAAAAATGTTGTGGTTACAAATCATGAAAATATTTAGTTTACAGTGTTATTTATTTAAATTTTTGTATATCTATAAATAACATTTTTATTTATGTAATAATACTGTACCATTTATTTAAAATTCGTATACAAATATTTGGAATGACATTTTCAACTCTTTCACTTCACAAACAACTGAACTCATTCCAGCCAATGAAGCAGGTGGTAAATTAGTCTGTTTTGCACAGAACATTCTAACAGCGATGGATCAAACATGGCACCCGGAACATTTCTTCTGCTCCCACTGTGGGGATCTATTTGGACCTGATGGTGAGACAACTGGAAATTCACCAATTAAACAAGTCAGCAGATCAGAAAACGATCTTTTGTACTTAATAAACGCGTCTTTGTCTGCAGGGTATATGGAGAAAGATGGTAAACCATATTGCTCTAGGGATTTCTACCGCCTCTTTGCACCCAAATGCTCCGGCTGTGGAGAGCCAGTGAAGGATAACTATCTGTCCGCAGCCAATGGAACCTGGCACCCCGACTGCTTTGTATGTGCGGTGAGTGAATTAGTGGCGTTTAAGACTGGAATGCAAAACAGTCGTGTGACTTACTCCTTATTATGAAGGAATATGGAGTCAGCCAGTCTGTGCTATTGTGGTGCGCTTCAGGTGAATTCTTCACCTCCTCAATCATTCTTCTTCATTATAGTTATCTTTACTGCCCACTTTCTTCATCTCTCTTCAGGACTGTCTGAAGCCTTTCACAGACGGTTGCTTTCTTGAGTTGAACGGCCGGCCCCTCTGCTCCCTGCACTATCACTCGAGACAGGGCACTCTGTGTGGGACCTGCGGAGAGCCCATCTCAGGTCGCTGCATCTCTGCTCTGGACCGCAAGTTTCACCCCGACCACTTTGTGTGTGCGTTTTGCCTCCGGCAGCTGAGTCAGGGGGTGTTTAAGGAACAGGGAGGGAAGCCATATTGTTCAGTATGCCACACAAAACTCTTTGTGTGAATGAGAATTTCCTCAAGGAAAATGGAGGTTTTTAAACAGTGGTTAAAACTTTTTGACTCTAAGGCCCTGCATTGTCCAACATGAGATTTGAAAGCCCCCACCCACATAGTATAAGTTTTGTATCTGCTATTCTGCTGTATAAAAAGTTACTTGTTAAAGTATTGATAAAGCAATTGACCAGTATTCATTTTTTTTTATTCTAAACGTTTAACCCAACGTTAACGTTAACCAGCCGTTGGGCTAAAAGTCCTGTACTTTCTTCAATAAAAACAATAATTAGTGAGGAAAAAATATGATTTCAGTTGACATTTTAATTTAGTTTTTAAGATAAATTGATGAGTTTTTGTCAAAAATATAATTTGCCCTTTAAAATCTTAAGTATATGCCCTAAATCACATGACTCGATAGAAATTACATAATTTCCTTGGAAAGAAAGCAATTTCAAGAACAAAGAAAGAATTAGTCATTACTTTTCTCTCTCTTCCTCATTTTTAGATGACTTATTTAATAGCGTAAAACATAACATGTTTGTGTTATGTTTATAGCACAACAATAACACTGTTGTGTCCATTTATGGACATATAATATATTTTATATATCTATTAAAATTCTTCCTTAATGTAAATCGTCTGCTGGTATGTTGATTCTTTCTTAGCTAATAAAGGGTTTTATGCTTAAAAACTGTGAAAAAAAGTTGAAATGGTTTCTCAACTTGGAAGTCACTTCAACTTAAATCACATTAAACTGAAAATGTTTAATCTTGTTTAATATTAAAGGTAAATCAATGTAAAAATAACCTATAGTGATATTTAATTTGACCATTATCACATCGCATCAATCAAGCTATTTTAATCCATTGTTATAGATGGTTCATAAAAACTTAAAGACAAAGATTCCTTGTCTCTTCTTCAAGCTGACTGTGACATAAATTGAATTTTACTCTAGTGATTATCATAACAAAACTAATATACATCACTGCAGGCCAGTTGAGGAGATTATAAAGGCTATTATTTCATTAAGGTTTCTATGACTAAAAAGACTTTGCTTAATAACATACATGTTTTCATAGCCCATGCATTGGGGACATTTTCTGTAAACATTAAAAAGGGTTAGAATAACACCGACCATCATTTTCTTGCTTTACTACACATGGATTGTACAGAAGCCTGTTTATTTTGTCGTGTGCATAGTAAGATCACATGAGGGAACATCCTTTTAGATATTGCTGAGCATCTCTTGATTAGTCAAGAAGTTACTCAGTGCTCAGATGGGCAGTAACTTAAGGAACAGCCTTCTCATCTTCAAAGAATGCTCTTTGATGGTAAGAGATGACAGCTGCTTTCTGGGAAGATGGGTCAAAGGTCAAGATGTTTATCACACCATAACAGTCACGAACAGTCATGAACTGCAAAAACCTCCCATGGTGAGTGGACAAACACTCGTGCAGCATGTGATGGTGAACTTTAGATTTTAGCAGTGACTCGCCATAAATGGCATGAAGTCAGACACTATTGCGATCAACTGATCTACTGTACAAGAAAGCACTCCTCCTCCCAAATGTGAAAATCCCCTATGAGAACCCCTTCCTAAAATATGTATTGATTTTGTATTACTTTAGCAGTGTATTTTTTTTAATCTAATCTAAAAAAAATTAAATTCACTCTTTTTATTTAGCATTTAATGATAAATGTCACAAAACTAAATGCATATTTGTTTTTTATTTCTTGTAATTTTGTATTCTATCAAAGAGTGCGGAGGGTTTGAAAAAGAATTATCTTGAATTATCTTTCTCATAAATTAAATAGAGAGAGAGAGAGAGAATAAAGAGAAGAGGAACCGAGCGCAGTGGCTGGGAAGATGTGTACATGCGTTGAGTTTATAAATCAAGTTGTCATCACTCCATTAGCACTCTCTTTTCTGTTTTAGGAAGACTGAATTCAAATATGTTGCTGTTACAAAACAACAGAAGCTGATTATTCTTTCATATTCTTTTTCGATCTGTCTGTTCATTTGCTGAAATGACTTGTAGAGCTTCCTGAACAGGGTTTCTGTCTCGAACCATTTACTGTAAACCCTAACACTGAAAATAATTAATTGGTTTGAGTAGGGTAAACTTAAATTAAACAAAATAGTTAATTCAAATGAACTTTTATGAGTATTTATAATTTTCTTTTTCTTATGAGTTCACAAAACTGACACATTTTAAGTAATCTGACTTGTAGCATTGTTTTGAGATTTATTAACTTAATTAAAACATTTTTTTTTAGACAAATTGATCTGAAAATGGGCTGGGATTTCTATTTTCCAGCATGCTTTGCCATCACACTTGTCATACTTATTCAGTAATTGTTGAATTGTTGTCAAGTTTTTTAATTGTTGTCTAATGTTATCTAAAGATTGTGTTATATTAGCAAGTTAGTATTTATTGAAATATCTTAAAGCTAGTGTATAAGTTCCTATTACTAAAATATTTAAGTTGAGATTATATGATAATTTTAAGTAAAATGACTTTACTCAAATAAAATTAACTTACTCAAATATTTAAAGTTGACCAATTAAAATGTACGAGTACAATATTAGTTTTACCAACTTATTCGGGTTTACAGTGGGCATTTCATGTGGTTGCTAAGAATTGTCAGAATTGTTGGTACACAGTTGTATTTTTACAGATAGGATAGAGCTTAAATAGAGTTCATATGACATCTTTAAGAGTCTGCACACACTGAGTTCTTGAATCGGTGAATTAACTGCTATGATAAGTTGAATTCGCCAAAGAATAGTTCAATGTAGTTTGTTAATCCGGTTCATTGAAAAGAATCAGGTCAATAGAATAATTCGGTCGCGAGTTACACATCACTATCGGGCCACTGAGCACTAAGCAGGTCTCGATTTCTTTGTGAGCAGATCATTTATTCAACAAATTCATTAAAAAAATGCGGATTCATTCAGAAATGAAACAAGTGATTGTGTTTATAGGCTACTGTCATGAATGAAACTGCTTTGTTTTTGAATTGCTTTGGCAGACAACGTAAATGGCAATTTTATAAAATGTAAACTATTTAATATAAACCTCATGTATTTAAATTGTCCAAAAGCAACAACCATCCAACGTGCATCGAATTATTGGGGGCAATGGTGTTTAGTATACTTGTAAAACCTTGGGAATGAAACAGGAGTGTTAACACTCATTAAAGCGGCAGAAATAAAAGGCCTGTCAATAAGAGCTGGTGTGGCAGGAGTCAGGTGACATTTACAGCTGTAGGGCTGAAAGAGGCCGGTGGGTGAATTGGCCCATGGATCCATAGGGAGGGTAAATGGAGGGGAGTCGTACTGAAACCCTAGCCTCACCTGAACCAGACCTTGGCCTCTCTATCACCCCACCGATCCGCAAAGCCACGGCATGGGTCACAGAGCACCGTAAATACTGACCAACCTGGCAACTCTGAGACTGCACTCCCATAATAAACAATGAAGCCAATAAGTGTCCAGTATGTCACTGCCAGACAAGCCACTGAGTGTGTAACCCCACGAACAAAACCGCATTCAGGGGGCTCAGGCTCCCTATAAAGGACTGGTAAGATGAATGTGGACTGCTGGATGCCAAAATGATTAACTGTATGAAATACTTAATAAAACCAATGAAGTCAAATGTAACTTAATCTATTTATGGAGCAAATGTGAAATGCAGGAGTGTCAGCAAAGCAGTGTTTTATTGATTTATTTGCCATGTCTTCAATCACCTCTAAACTTTTTAACATGTATTTTTATTCAATCCAGATGGCTGCCAGTGCAAATTTTAGAGGCCAAAAAAAAAAAAAAAAGATTTTAGAAATGTCTTAGTGATGTAATACAACATATATATATATATATATATATATATATATATATATATATATATATATATATATATATATATATATATATATACGTTGTATATATTTATATATACAACTATATATATATAAAACTGAAAATTAATAATGATTAGGTTGTTATAATTAACATGTACACAGTGACTGAATGGATAAAAAAAATCATATTTCTTGAATTATTTTCAAAAGTTTTTGTCATGAAAAACAAAAACAAAACTATTTTTACTTTCAATATGCATGTATTAAATAATTCCACTCTTACACCTTATACAAGAAAATTTCAAGGAGAATTATTGACACGAATCTTTTTCATTTCCATTGCAAATCCTGAATTACAACCTCCAAAGAATACAATTAAACGCACTTTGCACTGAAGTAATGTTTTTAGATAAAAGGTTACAAAGCTAGGAAAGCAGAACTGTGTATTGATCTGTGTATTGAAGTAACTGCCTCTGACTGAGAGGTTTTTCAATGAAGACAAGAAGTGACAGCTTCAACACCCCCTAATTGCTTCCTGGTGACAGGGCCCATATATTAATTAGAAAAGCTCATTCAAAGCCAGAGGAAAAGGGCTGCATTCCCCTCACCATTACCTGTATTTAGTTTGGCCCACAGCCAGTCTAGCGCAGGTATCATTTCAAATTAATGACTAGCTCCTCTGTACCGATGACTTCCTGCAGTGCTTAGCAGAGGCTCCCCGTGCCAGGCGACTACTTTTTTCGTCTTTATCATTTGATCTGTGGTTTCACGCTCTCTTTCCCTCAGCTTCTGAATTTGGGCCTCTAATTCCCTCACTCATAGCAGGCAGGGAGGCAGGTTTAAATGGAAAGCAAATCTGAACTCTTCTTTTGCTTCTGTAATTTCTGCCCATCACCAGCTGGTATAATGACTGTTTTCAAACAGGTTCTCCATTGTTCAGACAATCCGATAGGCCTGCCCTAAACTGACACCATTGGAGTCCGTGTTGCCAGGATGATCAAGAGAAAATGTATTATACACTAAACTTTTAAGATAAGTCTAAAAGTTGTATAATTTTAGATTTGAGGCTTAAGGCCAATTTATACTTCTGCGTAGGGTGCACGCAGTACAGACCGTAAGATCTGTGATTGGTCGCCTTGGTAGCATCGCATTTCCTCCTACGCATTTCCGCAAGTACCATCTCCTCCGACGTCTTCTCTCGTTTCTGCCTTTTAGTTTTAGTAATTTCACTAAAATTAACTGTTTTTCCACCTCAATAAGCTCCAACTCTTGGCTTTAAACTTTGAGCGTTGCAACTTTGCAGATGTTGTTTATGCTCAAACAGCAACAGTACACACTACTAAAGTATTAGAAAAGTAAAATCATAATCAACCACCCCATTTAATATTAAAGAAATATATCCCTTTTCTGATTGTGGGCTGTGTGAAATGCAACAAAGGCTTTCTAGAGTCGCACGCGAATAGAGTAAGTCACCAACAGAACTTGAAAAGAAAAACAAAACTCTGCCTCATAAACAGAAAAGCAAGATGACGGAGATCCGAGGCAACCTTGGGAGAGCTTCAAATCAACCTCAGACCACAATCCTCCCACACACTAAATCCTCCTCTCTCATCTCTCCTCTCATTTCCCTCTCATCTGATACTCCTCCTCCTCCCCTGAACCTGAAAAGTGCAGCAGCAGCGTCATCATCAAGGCCTGATTTACTGTGGTGCAGAGGTTGCTGAGGGCGGCCATTTCCACACACTGTTGACCCCCTGAGAGCTGTGGAAGTGTGAAGGCTGTGACAGAGAGCTCTCCTGGTGAAACTTGCCTCGCCGCTGATGGGGAAAGAAATGCTGACATTCGTCATCTTTACGGCCCAGTCTCACACGCTAAGGAGGGCCAAACCGATTTAGAGTTTGTTGTGTAAAAGTACACTGTTGAAATAAAAAAATTACTTCCTACAGTCACAACGTAGGCCAGTCATGTGTTTAAAACGTTAATATAACAATAATATAACAAAATAAATAGGTTTCAAGCTTATCTTATTTGGTTTATTAAACAAATTAAAGGATTAGTTCACTTTTGAAAAAACTTTAGCTGATAATTTACTTGACAAATCTTTTCCGAGTCAGTTCATTCACTTCGTTCGTTGAATGAACCAAATGACTCGTTCATTTTGATAAAGGAGTTCGAACAGGAGAGTCACGAACGCGCATCACAGAACAGAGCAAGGCGAGCATTTGAGCTTATAAAACTTAAACTTTGTTATTTTTTTTTTTTAAATGAGCGATCGTTTCAATTGATAAGACCCTTATTCATCGTCTGGAATCATTAAAAGCCCTTTGAACTGTTTGCAGTTTGTACTGAAAGTGTCTTTTGGACCTTGAACCATTTGGCACCCAATGAAGTCCATTATATGGAGAAAAATCCTGGAATGTTTTCATCAAAAACCTTCATTTCTTTTCGACTGAAGAAAGAAAGACATGGATATCTAGGATGACATGGGGGTGAGTAAATTATCAGCAAAAGTTTTTTTCAAAAGTGAACTACTCCTTTAAACTCAGGTGTCCTTTTACGGTAAAACATATATTACACAATAACGCCAAGTACCCAATTATAGAAGGATTTTTTAAATAAACACCTTTTGTTATACTGGTTAAAACTTCACAAATCAATAATAGAAGTGGTCTAAATATATATTCTGTGGGAGTCTCAGGACCAAAAAATGTTAGTCCAATCATTGCATTCGGTTCAGATGTCATAAACACAGTTTAGAGAGAGCCACCCATGAAGTTCCTATTCTGGGATGTTCACATATATATGAATGAAAATAAATATCAGGTTATTTTTTTTATAAAACCATTAAAGGTTCTATATAGCACTTTTAAAGCATGCATCTTTATGGAACCAGGGATCTATTTAGCACCAAAATTGCATTGTATTGTTACAAGCCGAAAAATCCTAGTTTGGAAGTATTTAGGACCATTTTTCTCTTTACAGTGGTGTCATGTTTTTGCACACTGCATTTATTGGAGTGACAGTGCCTTCCACACTATAAGAGAGTTAATAATTGAGAGATTTGTCTTTTTGAGGAGCGGTTAACCATATGAGAACTTGGTTGATCAGTCTATGAGTGTGTGTAGATTTAAAGCAAGGGGCTTACAGATGATAAATCACAGGCTCTGTCGGGAGAGACTTGGGCCCGGGGGTCTGTCTGGCCCCTGTCATGGAAAACACTGAGAGTCCCCCCCCCTCTCTCTCTCTCTCTCACACACACACACACATTTATAAACACCCACACAGACAAGCTTATTAATGTGAATAGCAGAGGAATCTGTGCTAATCTAATATAATTAACCATGTGCAAAATCCCATGAACACTCTAAGCGCGGTTTGAAGGGCAGGTCTGCTCTTTAGCTTTCACGGCAAAAAATCTAACAGAACTGGATCCTCTGTGATTTCTCTTATAGAATTAGGCCTAATTCATCATTTATATACTACACGAATATGCATGGATCTTTTCACAAGTGTCACAAGACAAATGAACGTTATTTTTTTAACGTTACATTGATTAAAGCACTCTACTTTTTAGCTCTCGGTCCCCATACTAATTACAGTGCTGCTTTGTGTTAACACCACATTTACGTGCAAGAACACAGTTTTTCCTACTTTAATTTACAACATCTAAGGGTCCGTCTGACATTGGAAACCCTTTCCCTCTGCATCAAACATCGGTTCCTTGTTTTATCAGTGTATCGCATACCATCAAACTGAGCCAGGATAAACAGGAAAGAAGGGATTATTGCAATTTTTCATCTCCGTCTTTCCTCCTCTTGCATAGTATGTGGTGGTCAGGCTATGACATTTTTTCCACTTAATATTTTTTTTTTTTTTGGGTAAAAATGCTGTTGCAGCTCAAGGGGGATTATTTCCCCAATTACCTACACCGCGGCTCATTTACTGTCTGAGTCCTGCGTCTTCAAAACAGAAGTTATGTCTCCAAGCGCTATATGATGACTAAATGAGAAGCGAACACACTGAAGAAGTTGACTGGGTATCAGATATAAAAGAAATATAGCTATATAGGCTTCATCTAGCTTTTATGGTTTAGGAGGAGGATTTATTTATTTGTAACATATTAACTGAAACAAGTGACCAAAATCAACATTTACCTCATTAGTAAAAATGTAACACTAGCTCAAACAAGTCACTGTAAGATTAGCCTTTTTTGTTTCATAAAATTGGGTTTGTAATACACATTTCTGGCATAGTGCACAAGCAGACCTGAAAAAAATAAAAAATAGAATAACTTGCTCTGCTTCCTAAACAAATTTCCTTTCATATAACATTACAAATCTCTCAATCCACCCCTTAAATCTGGCTCTAACGTGGTATATAACTCCCTCTTTTCACAAGCCAATCAATTCCTCATGGATATAATCAAGTGCTGCACTACAAATGTTTCTCAATGAATATCCTGTTTCAAATTATGGAAATAATACAGTTCGACCAAAGAGCCTCATGAGCATTTTTAGTAAAAAACAACAACTATTTGAATATTTTTACAATTATTTGGCTTTATGGGTAATATAAATATCTGAGTCTGGATAAATTCTTCAATTTTACAGGGTTTAGGAAAATAGATATTTTTATGGAAAAAAAATTGTATTGACTTAACAAGGATACATGACGTTTTATCTGTAATCCCATTCAGAAAATGAAAGTCAGACTGCAGTACCTGCATGCTTCTCATCCATCCATGCATCATTTAAACCCGACACATGATGAGGCTCCGATCGGCTGTGGCTTGTCTTGAGGAGGGAGTTCTGCAAACAGAAACAAATAAAAGGGTTTCATAACATGTCTCCATGTGGATGAAATCTGTGTTTGACAGTGGAGTGGAAAAAAAATGCAAGAAAAACGAAGAGGATGACTGTTGTTTATTATGTCTGAGCATAAGGCACTCATCTCATTGAAATCAAATTGAGGGAAACGCTGCTATCACGTACGGCATCTGAGATATGATGTAACTCAACACCGGGAAATCTGCAATTATCTGAGATTGATTTAAGAGCAATCAGGAATCTCATGTTTGATGCCACGTGAATCTGGACCGTGAACGAAGCCATTAATCAAGCTTTCTGCTTTCATACGGGTCTTGCTGTGTTTTTAACCGCCTGTTGAGTGGTGTGTGTTTTAGTTCTTCACCTTTGCCCACACTTAAAACAAACCCCAACAGGCTTTAGTGGAGTCCAGCCCAGAGGAACTGAGTCTAGCTGAAGCTTTAGAACGGCAAGCCCTTGTGGAAAAATACTTTTAAAAAGTACTCACTATATGAAAACAATATGAAGAATAAGGGATAGTTCACCTAAAAATCACCCTCAAGTTGTTCTAAACCTGTATGAATTTCTTTCTTCTGCTAAACAAAAAAGAAGATATTTTGAAGAATGTTGGTAACCAAACAGTTGATGGACCCCATTGACTTACGTCAGGTTTATCTGAACTTGTCATGTAATTAAATATAATTATTTGTAATTTCACTATTGAGATTATAAAGTTGCAATTTAAAATATAACTTTAAAAGTAATATTGAATAACTATACAATCAAGTAAAAAAATGGCGAAAAAAATGGTGAAAAAATGGTGGAGTATCCCTTTAAATATGCTTTAGCCAACAAACTAAAAAACACACGTATACCTTCAAGTAAAACTTAATGTGCCTCATTTTAAAAGTGTACACTTATGATCTTTTATTCCATTAATATTATATTATACTTTTAAGATTTGAAGTACTCTACAAGTGCACATTCAATATAAGAGTATACTTCTATTACAGGGAATACTTTGATTGACATGAATCAGAGCAAATTAGATTGATATCCAGCATCAGGACCCGGATCAGCCATTCTAAAGACTATATGATCATCAAAGTTGTTGATTAAAATAATTTTATAATAAATATGATAATGATTTCAACACTATTCGTGCCTGGAAATGTGACGTGTATGATTCATTCACATACTTGTATAATTTCTTCCATACAAACATATGTTGTGTGTGAAGGGCGTCTGCACAAACAGGCCTGTCAGGCCATGGCCGCTGGCAGGACAATAAGCAAATCAGCATAACGCATGTTTCCTTTTCTGAGGCGTACTGTAGATTACAGTAAAAGCCCAGACACATGCTCAGAATCAGCAATAGAAGCAGAAATGAGAATTGAGCTTTTCCTGGAAGAAACTCACTGTTTTTTTCACGGTTATGCCATTCATTGGGAAGAGGGGTGGTATGATAATTTAAGGAATGGAGGGTAAAAAGCTTCCTAGACTTTATCATGTCCCTACTGACAGCTTCTCTTTGCTTCTGGGTTGAGCCAGAGAGCAACAACTGTTTGTGAGCTGCAATTGAAAACATGTAGCGGAAGAAAAGGCAGGATCCGATCGTGCTGTTTACTGACAGCACTGGATGAAAACAAACTGTAGGAAAGCACAACTGTGGTGTCAGAGAGTGCAGAATCTGTCATGGCAACCAAAAGCAAAGCATTTTTACTTCAACGTCCTTTTTTCCTCCTGAGAAAAGTACTTACATTTTTAGCATCCCTGGAGAGCTTTGAGTCATTGAAGATAAATTAACACTGAAGATTATTCAAGACAAAAAAATGCAGGACAGGATATTTATTTGAGTTTTATTTATCCAGTGCAGTACTTCCAGGACATCATCTTTAGTGTAAAATTACACAGACATGACAAGAACGTGATTATGCCAAGACAAGAAAATGATGCAGTTTGACAGAATTCGTAATGCACTTCTCCAAGCTTTTAAAAATGGCATTGCTATTCTGTCCACTTGACAGACTGGGGAAGCAGTCCACGACTCTCTCCCATGGCCTGCTGGCCTTCTTTGATTTATCTATGATTGCTGAGACAGAAATAGTCAGCACAAGCTCAAATCACAGCACGGACACACAAACATTTAAAGGTGCCAACATGAGAGAGATGACCATCAGTTCAGCCATTTTTGCAGGACTTCAGAGATGCCTTTACAGCAGCATATGATCTAAAGAGATTGTTTAGTTAAAAAAAGACCTTCCATTACCATTTTTAATCATTTAATACTAATATTTTTAATTCTTTGAAAAGTTTGAAAGCAACAGATGCTACTAAATGTTCATTTTCAAACCTTTCAACTTACTTAGTCACATTAAAATTTCTTATTTTTTATGAAATATTATAGTATTTATTAAAAAACGAAAAAAAATGTAATGTGGACTTATAATGTTTAATCAAAATACACTCACCTAAAGGATTATTAGGAACACCATACTAATGCTGTGTTTGACTCCCTTTCGCCTTCAGAACTGCCTTAATTCTACGTGGCATTGATTCAACAAGGTGCTGAAAGTATTCTTTAGAAATGTTGACCCATATTGATTGGATAGCATCTTGCAGTTAATGGAGATTTGTGGGATGCATATCCAGGGCACGAAGCTCCCGTTCCACCACATCCCAAAGATGCTCTATTGGGTTGAGATCTGGTGACTGTGGGGGCCATTTAAGTACAGTGAACCAAGAAAACATCCCCCACACCATTACACCACCACCACTAGCCTGCACAGTGATAACAAGGCATGATGGATCCATGTTCTCATTCTGTTTACACCAAATTCTGACTCTACCATCTGAATGTCTCAACAGAAATCGAGACTCATCAGACCAGGCAGCATTTTTCCAGTCTTCAACTGTCCAATTTTGGTGAGCTCTTGCAAATTGTAGCCTCTTTTTCCTATTTTAGTAGTGGAGATGAGTGGTACCCGGTGGGGTCTTCTGCTTTTGTAGCCCATCCGCCTCAAGGTTGTGCGTGTTGTGGCTTCACAAATTCTTTGCTGCATACCTCGGTTGTAACGAGTGGTTATTTCAGTCAAAGTTGCTCTTCTATCAGTTTGAATCAGTCGGCCCATTCTCCTCTAACCTCTAGCATCTGCAAGGCAGATGACTGCCACATACTGGATGTTTTTCCCTTTTCAAACCATTCTTTGTAAACCCTAGAAATGGTTGTGCGTGAAAATCCCACTAACTGAGCAAATTGTGAAATACTCAGACCGGCCCGTCTGGCACCAACAACCATGCCACATTCAAAATTGCTTGAATCACCTTTCTTTCCCATTCTGACATTCAGTTTGGAGTTCAGGAGATTGTCTTGACCACAACCACACCCCTAAATGCATTGAAGCAATGTGATTGGTTGATTAGATAATTGCATCAATGAGAAATTGAACAGGTGTTCCTAATAATCCTTTAGGTGAGTGTATCTTCCCCTCCATCTTGCAGAGACATCTCTTCTCTTCTCTGATGATGTGTTTACTGGAAACCCTCCATCTTCCCCAGCTCCACCTATAGGCTATAGATCTGCGACGGGTAATTCATGTACGATATACTTGCTCACAGCAGCGTGTTGTATATGTATTGGCAGTAGCAAGTCCTGGACATGCTCTGCAACAGCAGCAGTGTAGCAGATCTATTCCGCCTAGACAAAATTATATGAACATTGTCATATCCATGATCATGCCAAACACTCCATGAGTCGTCATGACAGAAATGTATTAATAAAAATTATAATAAAATATCTCCATTCTTGAAAAAACACTAGGCTTCTTTGTCATATTTTTAACCACGTACGTACACACACCAGCCAAATGCCTAAACATTAAAAAATCTGACAAGCAATTCAGGTCAAGAAACTAAGATGTTCTTTAAGAACACTGGAAAAACGCTGGATAAACATGGTTAAGATTTCACCACTCATAAAAACCCCACACAGTACGCTGCAGCCAGGAAACTGGCCTCTCCATATTTTCTTAGGCAGCTCTCTGGCCACCCCCCACCCATTTCTGCCTTAAACACACACACACAGAAGTACATTTTAAACAGAAGATGATATACTACATCTAATGGTGTGTCAGTACATTGTGATCGGCAAATTTATGACAATAAATGTTTGCCTGCTTTGGTCAGATTAAGTGCTCCTTCAAACCCTATAATTACATGGTCAGAGAATAAATGATTTACACCGGCTTCAGTATGGAGTGCCTTTTTCCCTATGGGAAATTCTGGATCCCTGTTGCCAGTCTAATATGTATTAGCATCTCTTGGATAAGCCGATTTGTGGTGAATGTGAATGAACTGCTGCCTGACAATGATGCCCTAGTTGTTATTTCCATAATATTATGATTTCTTTTGTCCAAATCGAGGCTTCCAGGTCTCGGTATATTAAAGCACCGCAATCTTTAACCAGCAGTAATTTTGGAGCTCTTTGTACAGTTGCATCATGAATAGATGCAGTTGTGCAGTCCATTCAGACTGTAACACCGAGAGACCCCAGTAACAGATGAAGCCATAGCAGGGGTCCCCCACAGATCATCATGCAATTACACACATAATCTCTGATCTAAAAAGAAAGCACTGCTGCATTATGGGAAGCCTTTGTTTGCAAGCTCTTTGATGTGATTGTTCAGTGTTTTCTGAGGTTATGAACACTGTTTTTCCACTCTCTCTCTCTCCTACATACATACACTAACAAGCCCGTTAAGCCTATTCCAACATCAAACAAACATAGCAAAGCAATTCCATCCACGGTTTCCGATATTCCCTGGAAGCAGCCTTTCAAATTCGATCTGTAAGAAATTCCATCATAGTCTCAAAGAAAGCTAACAGCCATCCGTCTGTCGCCTTCCAATCTTATCATCATCTGAATCTCTCCACATCCCCCCTCTCACTTTCACTCTTTCTCTCCATCCCTCTCCTACTGATTCATGAGATAGCCCGACAGTCTTTGTCTGCGTGTGAGCACACGCCAGGAAAGCACATAGTTCAAACAGTCGTAAACGGAGTCGATCTCCTTTATATTTTTTGTAGTTTGCTACATTTTGCTGTCAAAACTACGCAAGTTCTTCATGTTTTGGCATTAAAACTGTGAAGTCTTGAAGTTTTTTTTTTCTCTCCTTAGGCTTATTACTAGTTCACTTAACTCAGAGACTCATGTTTCTTCTAGTGACCCCTAAACGACACTTGCAACCCCCTTCTGTGAGGACCGCTTTGCCTCATACTGTCCTAGGAAATCCAAAATTCCGGAAACCACAACAATACCTCAAAATTGACAACAAGGCTGTGTTGTGTTGTTTTTGGTTTGGCTACAGAACTGTCAGGATGAGCAGCACGGTCTGGACTAGGTTATTTTCTTTTTAATTTGTCTATAACCATCCAACTTTCCCTTTAGTTTGACTTTGTCTTGGGTTACTGAGTGTAGCACAATGGTCGTTTTTCTTAGTTAGTTCTCACAAACTCGCAATATCACGAGTGAGCAATAGAGGGTGCCGTTTTAAAGATCAACAAGTTAAACATATCACAATGGACACAGCAGGTAAGGCACCAAAAATAGATCAAAATTAGCACAGCCTCACAAATGAACAAAAAAGGCCTTGAAGACGTTTGTTCTCCACTTAATCATGATTCATGAGCTCATTCGGGGGAGAGCTGTGAAGTGTCAAAGCGTCAGTTCTCGGCCTCGGAAACACGAAAACAAGCGCCTTGAGGAACCTCGAGGTGAAAGACATTACCCACTCCATCATAAAAAGCAGCTTGACGGCATATGAGAGCACATACTGGTCTGTCAGCGTGTTTGTTTGGTTGAACGTCCAGTTGAAGGGTTGAGTCTGACGACGAGGTGAATGAATGCAGATACGAACTATGACAGCGCTGTGACCATAAAAAACACACATGCTCTTAGGCTTATGCTTCCCAAGGCATCCATTAAAGAAACAACTAGAACATTAACATTTAACGGTTTTATTTCCACTATCCTAGTGCACAATGTGTGCTTCAAGCTCTGGAGCAGATCCAGGAATATTCGGCACTTACCAGCCAAGAATGTGAAAATCTCCCTCAGACCCCGAGCTCTTCCCAGGCGTCGTTTCAACAGATAAATGGATCTGCAGGTGGCCACAGGTGATACAGAAGACATGTAGGAAGAGAAAAGATCTCAATAACAGAACACACAATGAGAGAAGGCAGATGTGGGCTCACATTGACATTCACCATGAGAGTAACAGTCAAATAAACCCGCTAAACGGCACATGCGGCCAATGAGCCGTAGAAAAACACAATTAAACGGGATTATCTATCATTCAGACTGAAAAGTGATTCTCACTGAAGCTCTTCCCGTAACTAGAGCATGTGGGGTAAACTGCGAGGAATATTTTAGCAAGAGCCGTTCATTGGCTACATTACTGTAGCCAGATATGTAATTTAATCGTTCGTCAACGCTTGGGATTGAAACGTGCTGCTTTAAAACTTACTGATACTGCACATCATCAAGGCCTGGTTGAGCGGGCTTGCACTCGCATAAACAAATATAAGGTTGTAATCAGTGTGGTGTAATCACTGAGCCGACAGAAAATATACAGTAGGTAAGAGCAAGTACGCCGGCGTTAGAGCCCCACACAGGACCTGGGGAGAGTCTGGAGAATGAGACGTGATGGAAACACAAAGGGGCTCTTGTGTCGACCCTTTCTGCTGTCACCAGCGGAGCTCTATGTAGCACTTGTTTTGAAGGATCCGTATGATTAATTGCCCACTACTTGACACTGTCACTCGCCCATCCACTCGGACAATAACACGGGTCACGGCACCAGAGCTGCGGACTGCTGGAACACGACAACTGGCTTTCAGCACCGCCATTCATCCACCAGTGTTATTGGCCGGAGTGACACATCCTTAAGACATGGAATGAAAAACAAACTTAAAATGTATTTTTGCAGGCATTACTTCCTACAATGTTTGGATCCATTAATCATAGCTACGCCTGCGATCCAGTACTCGTCAATGCAAAAATGATTAGAGGCAATAGCCAAACACGTTACTGTCAAATAGATGGTGACAGTGATGAATTGGGGGTAAACATTTAAGCATTAAAAGACCCTGATGACATTCACAAATTCATGAAGAAGGTCTGTTTGTGCTGGATATTGTGGAAAAGAATCAAATGATCATATTTAGTCCAAAATGAAAATTCTGTCATTAATTACTCACCGTTATGTCGATCCAAACCCGTAAGACTTTCGTCCATCTTCGGAACACAAATGAAGATCTTTTTAATGAAATCTGTGAGCTCTCTGTTCCTCCAATGACAGCCTACGCAAGCCCCAGAAAGGTACTAAACATATCATTAATCCATGTGACTGACTCTAGTGGTTTAACCTCAATTTTATGAAGCGCAAGTGAAGCACAATTTACCACTTTATTTATAAAGCATTCATTTCCTAAGGGTTTTCACGCAACGTCTGCTCTCGCGCAATCTCAGCGAGATTTATTAATATTTTGTAAATAAAGTGTTAAATTGTGTTTTGTGTGCAAACAAAGCACTCGTGGTCCTTCATAAAACTGAGGTTAAACCACTGGAGTCACACAGGTTACTTTAATGATGTCTTTACTACCTTTCTGGGGCTTGAAAGTGGTAGTTGCATAGACTGTCAATGGAGGGACAGAAAGCTTACAGATTTCATTAAAAATATCTTTATATTATAATATTTGTGTTCTGAAGATGAACAAAACCCTTACTGGTTTGGAATGGATAAAGGCAGTTTCACTATAAAATATTTAAAACTGTGATTAAAGTAAAAAGTATGATTTAATAGCTGACAGGCCTATTTTACAGTGCAAATCTATATTTAACAAGATAATATATACATTTTTAGAGTAACGTTAAAATGTATTTTTTAGAAAAATGCAAGATATAATTTATAGTGAAACACAGTGAAAGGCATATCAATAAAAAAGGCATTCCATATTACATCGCATTCACATTGTTTACCTAAATACTTGCATTTACTTTTTGAAATCAGTTATGCACACTAGGATGTAACACTTTTTGTTGTAGTTAATGGTTTAATGTGCGTTACTTTGGATGGTAGGCCTATTTTGTGTAACACTGTGCTAACTGTCTATATTTAATAGTAGCCTCATTTCTCATCACGTGGCATGATATAATTTGTAAAATATGGTGGGTTATATTTTTGGTGCAAAGTTGATTTTAGTAATCCAAGTCAGAAAGAAATATTAACATTATACTGCAGTAGCAGATATAGCTATGAAATAGCTAAATAAAAGCTACCGCACAAAAATGTCCTCCGTGATGAGCGAAACATCGTCAGGTGAATTTCTGGCGACCAAGAGCTGTCCGTTTCACAGCAAATTTAACCGGAATTTGTAGGGGGTTTACTTCGATTCATGCACATCCATCTAAAGTCTATATCATTCATCTAATGAAAAATGCAATATTTTCAATATAGCTACAGGCAAGCTCAATGCTCTGTTCCATGACCGTCGAAAGGCAACACACTCTCGTAGTCTGAAAGAACCTGTTCTCCCCTCCTCTTGTAAAACAAGCAGAGGGGGAAACATTCAAGGCGTTCCACGTTCTCGGCGCAGTTAAGCTGGAAACTTGAGGGGCGCAGCGCAGAGTTTGTGCTCTCCACAGCTGGGCAATTGGACAGAGAGAGAGAGAGAGAGAACGAAAGAAAGAGAGAGAGAGAGAGGGGAGACAACGCGAATCTCGCGAATAGAATGGCAGAGGGGCAGAATGCTTCCCTTTCAAGACGGCAAATGTGAGCTCATTATCATAACCGGCGTAAAACACTTCATTTGTGCGGTGAAACCAGGAAAAACTTAAACAACAGAGGTAACGGAGCTGAGGGAAACGTGAGGTGTCCTGTGCCCTCTCATCTCGAAATGAACTGTCACTCGGGACTACGATGGTTGGTAACTTTATGCGCTTTCTTTCAAGTGGGCTCACCCCGGGACACGCACGAGAGCACGCGGCAATGTGACAAGCCCGTATCGGTGAGTTTGTCTCAAACGCACTTTCTGCAGTTGCTTCGCGCGCAATGCACGCACCTTTGGAGATCCTCGTAAATGACATGTTAACTAGATCTGTCTTGAATGATATTATAAACAGATTGATTCGCTGTCTGATCTTCTCCGCTAATGATGCGGGCTATTTTAAAGAGGTATTTTATTATCAACAAATGATTTTTTTCTCTTCAGATTGTCAAGACGCTAAAACAAAATTATTAGAATGCGTGTAGGCCTAATAAAAGTTCATTTGGCGTTTTTCTAGTTGAATAAAATTAAAGAAAATTGTATTAAAAATAGATAGGCTACATTTATTTGATCTGTACGATATTTTTTTCTCAAACTTAAATTGCATCTGGGCACTAAAATATGTTTTTTTTAATTTAATTTGAACATAAAACAGTTGCTACTTTTGCTATGAGATTAAAGTGAGGTCTTCGTTTCTTATTATTTAATTATGCACGTTAGCTATTGTTCCTCTTCATATTATTAACAAGACCAAATGTAGCCTAGGCCTATATTTAAAAATAAATAGTTATACATATCTAGTGGTATTATAATCTTAATATAAACCATTATTTGTAGAATATGATTATTATTATATTTATTGCATTCCAGTTAATAAGTGAGCCATTGGAATTTATTGTTTTAAAACAATTATTTTAGTGGCGTGCAGCCAACCGCGTGTCACTTCTTGTCATATGCCCGTTGAAATCTGGGCCTGAAAAATGAATTTTTATGCCAAGTGAAATACCGTTAAACTCTTGCCAGTGCAATGCCAGTTTATGTGTCAAAGGAAAAATGGGGAAGCCCACGGGTGAATAGACTTCAAATGCATTTATATGGGGAAAAATTCACTGACCCCCATAAACTGATCAAGTTTCAGTGAGACGAGAACTGTTAAAGTAGTTATCGAGCATATTTACTTCATTATGATTTGGCAAGTGCGCGAGTCTGTTTAACGCAATTAATGTCTCGCTTTCATCAGAGCCATAGAGTGTGTTGAGGAGAGAATTCCTCATCTGTCGAGGTGGAAATTAGGAAAGATGATGCATTATTCCTTTAGACATATTAACTATCCCAAATCTTAATTGAGATTCGCAAACTCAATAGTGTTTGAGTAGTCTCATCTATATTTAGGCTAAAATGCAACAGACATTGTTAAATATACTAATCCGAAAATTAATGCATTATGCACGCAAAGGTTCTGCCAATTTAGCTCTCTATTTGTTTTTAAAATGAATGTTTATCTTTTCCTGGAGATTTATATCATTAATGGCCCCATTGTCCAGGACATGACCTGTGCATTCTTTATGTAATTCATAATGCGCGAGTATTGCTAGGCCTGTTTTTGGTTAAGAAATTATTCTATAAAACGCAGAAGGTCTGCAAACGTGACCGGCTAATACACAATATATTACTTTAGTGTGTGTGTGTGTGTGTGTGTGTGTGTGTGTGTGTATATATATATATATGAAGAGTTCAGATGCAAAAGCCTCTAAGTGCCATTTGAAATTTTCTTCTAAAATGATCATTTTTATCAAGCTTGTATATTTAAGTTCAGTAATTTCACTTAAATGGCAATGAAGATTACCTATTAATTGTCATTTAAGTGAAATTACTGAACTTAAATATACAAGTTTGATAAAAATGGTCATTTTAGAAGAAAATTTCAAATGGCATTTAGAGGCTTTTGCATCTGAACTCTTCATATATATATATATATAAGCTTCTCTCCAGTAAAGCTGGTCACTATTCGAGTCACAGGTGTCCATTTAGGCTAATACAAAGACAAGAACCGTGGCACAAGGTTTTCAGGCGTCAAGACATAGAAAAAAGGAAAAAAGTAATAGGCTAAATAAATGCTGACAACCAAGGCACATTAGCAACACTATCAACATTAAGGATGCCAGGTTAAAAAAAATTAAAAGATAATATGAAAACATGCAAGTTCTTAGAAATGCATTTACATTTATGTTGGTTTTATTTTTGAAAAATATTTATACCATTTTTAAAAATAATATGATTGCATGACCCTAAATTATCACAAGTAAACATACTGAAGCAAGTAAACATGCCGAAATTATTTTATCATTTTTTAAAGCATTATATATCTTATTTTTCAGCATGGAGAGTTACATATACATTCAGTTGTTTATACATTTACTCTCTTTGACTTGATAAATTTTTACAAAGAGGTAAAAATAAAATATAATGAAATGGGGGTCTTAAAGGAGTAGTTCACTTTTAAAAAAACTTTTTGCTGATAATTTACTCACCCCCATGTCATCCAAGATATCCATGTCATTCTTTCTTCAGTCAAAAAGAAATTAAGGTTTTTGATGAAAACATTCCTGCATTTTTCTTCATATAATGCACTTCAATGGGAACCAAACAGTTCGAGGTCCAAAAGACACTTTCAGTGCAAACTGAAAACTGTTCAAAGGGCTTTAAATGATCAGACAATGAATAAGGGTCTTATCAAGCGAAACGATAGGATAAAACCTTAATTTCTTTTTTTGACTGAGAGACATGGACATCTTGGATGACATGGGGGAGTAAATTATCAGCAAAAGTTTTTTTAAAAAAAAGTGAACTACTCCTTTAAGGTGTTTTTGTCACATGACAGCAAAATGGCTTTCACACCCTCATAAAAATATTACAACGTCTAATTCAGAAATAATAGAAGAGGTGTATCCAAGTCTCAAGTGAATTGTGTTTTGTAATGTAGGCCTAATAGAAAAAAAGATTGCAAGTATAAGATACTGAGGCTATAAGATACCTGGGGGAGGTGCTTAAAAAATATAGTCAAACATCACTTGCAGTTCTTTGTGCTCTCATTATTACCATTAGCTTTGACTAGTGGTTAATAAACTCTAAACTGCTCTTTCCTGATCTGAGGTGGATGAACAATTCATTAAAATTACAGATTGACCATTTTAGAGTGAGTTGTTCATTGAAGGTTACATTTTACGAGGGCACAGCGATTGACAGCCTCAGCAACTAGTAAATACTTGAGAGTTTCAGAGGGTGCAGAACAGCAGAGGTTTGCAGCTCTGCGGAGTGTAAAGGCCCTTTTTACGAGGAGAGGCACACTGTAAACTAAGAACCCCAGTTAAACATTTCCACCCCAGATTTAATACGCCAGCTCTATCAGTGCACTGGCATGAACCGACTCCTCTGTGATACAGCTACTATACGGTGCTTTTTTTCTCTCAGTTTGACTGTGAATAAGGAAAAAGTTATGTTAATGTCTGACTCTGTGGAATCCAGATAAGATTAACATATCAGTGTCCAATACTTCATCATTGTGGTTTACTTGGATTCATTCATCTTAAAGGATTTTTGTTTAAATTATAATAAAATTTAAATATATAGGCAACTTTTCCTAATATAAAGCTATTTGAGTTGAAGTAAATAACCTTGATGTAAGTATCCAATGTTTTAATAATCCAAAATCTCCTCTCCATTCCTATTCTCTCCATAAAGCAAAAAGACATGAACTCCTTCCTGTGGACCGTGAAACGGCCTCGTCCTTACCCCCCGTCCTATTTGTTTGGGACAATCCACGTCCCCTACACTCGAGTCTGGGACTACATCCCTGAGAGCTCGAAGCGGGCCTTCCAGACCAGCACCAATGTATTCTTTGAACTGGACCTCACGGATCCTCTAACCATCTCAAAACTCACCAGCTGCCAGCTTCTGCCCAACGGAGAAAACCTCCAGACGTTACTGCCGCGCGACCTCTACCGTCGCCTCAAGCGCCACCTGGACTACGTCAAACACATGATGCCCTTCTGGATGACGGCAGATCAGCGTGGCCGTGGACTTTATGCTGACTACCTCTTCAATGCCATAGCGGGGAACTGGGAACGCAAGAGGCCTGTGTGGGTGATGCTGATGGTGAACTCTCTGACGGAAGCAGACGTGCGCTCGAGGGGAACTCCGGTCCTCGATTTGTTCATGGCGCAGGAGGCGGAGCGTCTCGGGAAGCAGACAGGTGCTGTGGAGAGAGTGGAGGAACAGTGTCATCCCCTGAACGGACTGAACTTCTCACAGGTCAGTGAGCAGGCAACCAGACAGAGAGGCCTGTGTGTGTGTGTGTGTGTTTTGGCAAGTGTGCATGGGAGATCCGGTGGTTGAAAAAAAGTGTTGTTATGGATTAAGTGATTATGAATGTCCACCGACAGACCAGAGCAGGGAGGAAATGAGATAAAAGTCAGACAAAAAAAAAAGTCTGAAGCCACTGAAGTTAAATCAGAGGGGGAAGGAGAGCAGCTGTCAGGTTGATAGATTGGTGTGGAAATCAATGCTGAATAATATTTATGAGGTATAGAGGGAGGAAAGAGAATGACTCGGGCTGCCTGTGGGGTCGCGCTGTCATCTGACACGTCTTGATTATCCTATTGCTGCCTGTCGAATGTAACATGAGAGTGAAAGATGGACAAACTTACCTAATTGCTTGATGATATGCAGGTGGAGGGTATCCAGCTTTTATTCCTGTACTGAAGAAGTGGGTCAGAATTATGTATAGAGCGTCGGAGTTATATTAAACAGGCAGACAGTTTTTGTCCAGCCCCCAACACACACACACACTCACACACTCACATATGTGTATGAATAACTATGTGTAAAAAAATTCCACATATTCAACACGGCAAAAAAGGCAGAGAGTGTTTTTGTTCCTTGTATGCCACATATATACATACACAAAATATACACCCGGCACCGTCAGTGGCAGCAACACAGTCATAAACGCTCACACTGCAACTGAATCTGTGAGTCGGGGCCTCCTTGTGACAGGCAACAGGGCTCCTGTGCTAATTTGAGAGGGTACAGGGGCAACGTAGCCTCTCCACTTTCATCAGCACCTCCTAACTATGCTGTCAAATAAGAACATGCCTTCAGGGCCCGCCATACAGCGCACCCCCTGTAAGGAATCGTGGGAAATGTAGACCCAGCTAAGGGTGACAGCGCTCTCGTCTTTAATCTGGGAGAGGTCAAAATACCGCTCTCATTCCCAGGCTGAGCAAGTCGAAAAATCGCATTTAATGTAGCGGCAAAATAATCCTTTCAGACTGGTTTGGATAAATTTATTGCGTCAAATATTTCTTTGAGTATGAGTTTACTTTTCAGCGAATTGTGTTCGTACACTAAATGTGATCAGAATGGGCAGAGCAGATGGAGTTAGGCACTGCAATGTGACCTGTTACAAAGTGCTCTTAATGACTCTAGAAGTCTCTGCTTTGGATTCTGGCGAAGGCTCAGCCGGCGATCCGTTTTAATCACAGGGCTAATCAGCAAGCTTTTGAACATCTGAATTTCCTACAGCTTTCCACCCAAAAATAGTCCCAGAAGAAGTAAAGAGCATGAAATGAAAATGACAGGCAAATGATTATGCTGTATTAGAATCGGAGGGATAATTTGAGCGCTGGAACGCTCGAGCAGGAGTGAGGTCAGACGGCAAGATCATGCGTGGAGGCAAGAAGGAAGGGGCTGGATGATGTGTAGGCTGTGGTGTCGCTGCGAGGCTTAATCTGAAACATGAGCCACGGGATTGTGGGAGATCAGAGTTGGGAATGCTTCCAAACGCCGCTAGCCGGCGTATTAATCGTTCCCAATAAAAGCAACCTACGGTATCCTCGATCTCGCAGTGCGCTCTTTCTAGGGGCTTTGTGGTGTGAGTCATCAGTTGTCGCTGGCATTAACCTCCTTGGCCTTTACCTTAGGTGAAAGGAGTTAGCCTGACCTTTTACCCCTCTGTTCGCTGGGAATCGCTGCCAAGAGCTCAGGAAGTGCTTTGAGCTTGAAAGGTGCTACAGAAAAACAGGTCCCATCTCAGTGCTGATGTGGTTCCTTGGGGGATAATGGGGTGTGATGCCTGGAGGATCGAGCGGTTTGCCTGGCCTGGCACAGATCCATGTCTGGCTCTCGGATGGAGTGCAGGGGGAAGTTGAAGAGCATTGGGGAGGGTTTGGCTTTCTCCTTAAAGCAGGAGTGGTGAGTTTCAAAGGCCGCATGGAGCGCATGGTTCATCTCTAGCTTCGCAAATGTGGATGAAAACAGACAGCTGCATGACAGGAAGCAACACACACTTACTTAAATCTTAAAGCATGCTGAATACACCAGGCAATAGCAGAACAGGGTGTCTATAGGGGTGGAGGACAAGCTGTTTATCATTGGTTTCTTGAGAAATGCTCCCATGATGTATCACTGTACAGAATGCCTCATGCATTCTGGTCACTTCTTAGCTAGCATTTGACAAAAATGTACAAGAGACATCAGATATATGCCAATCTCGTCTGGGGTCAAAGGTCACGGCCTTGCTGACGATGCAGGCGACCCCATGTATACTAGAGTCTCTGTGTGATTCTGACCAGCAGAAAGGGAACGTCACAAGGCTCTTTCAGGCTCTGCGAAAGGAGTGAAAACCCCAAGGCAAACTTAGACTAACAGTATAAAGTTGTTGGATCTCACACTTTAGCAGAAGCCACATCTGTTTTCAGCCGTGATGAAGTGCTAAAGTGTTGATGGACTGTGGAGGGATATAGTCTGTTAAAATGGGATTAACAGAAATATATAGGTTGAATACAGCATAAATGTTTGTACACTCACTCACTGTGGAATTGTCATGAGCTTTTCACCATATTATTATACAGCAATTAGTTCCAGTCCGTTAATTTGTTTGTATCACTGCTTCTCTGTGTTTGCTGCGGAGAATTCCAACTATTAGCTAAAGTATTTTTGTTGGCGGCGCAAAAATAAACATGGCCAGCCATATTGTGAATGAAATGTCAGTTACTTTATGTAAATTTGTTCAAAAAGTTGTTCTTGTTCAAACTTTTGATGATAGTAAGATAAGAAAAGAAATATTTTTATTCAGCAAGGCGGCATTCTAAAGGATCGTGTGACACTGAAGACTAGAGTAATGGCTGAAAATATATTCAAATAGCTATTTCAATTTGTAATTTTCACAATTTGATGTTTTTCCTGGATTTTATTTCTTGAATAGACTTCTTTTGAACTAGCAACTTAAAAATGAAGAACATCAAGAATCAGTGATTCAGTGCACAATTGCACTCTTGCTTGGATTGTTATTGCTTAATTAGAAATGTTATTAGGAATGACACCATGATGGAAAATTCGGTAAAATTTCCATCATATATTTTGGTCAACTGGCTCAAAAGAGTTTATAATCAGCATTGTGCTACAAATATTTACTCAATACTTCAAGTTGTAATCATCTGATGGACTTGGGATAAATAATGCATATTTAAATGATAGAATTAAGGAGAATCTGACTTTTGCTGCATTTAAATATTTACATTCCAGGTCTCATGTGTAAGAACTGGGCGCTATGATCTGCTGGCATGAGCAACGGCGTGATGGAAAAAGCAGCCACCTCTCTGCTCCTGCTGGATAACCTTCTAGCCTAAAATATTCTCCTCGACTCTCTCTTTTTTTCCCTCGTCCGCTTCGTGGAGGCATTTTGCACACCTCTGTGACACTCTACCTGCAAAGAGTGGAATTTTAATGTCAGCACACGATAGAATTGGAATAAATGGAGAATTAGATTATCAGAATATGGGAATGTGAACACGTGAGCTTCAGTCTGGTGGAAGCAAAGATGTTATCATCAAATTCTTTCCTCATTGTTTCAAGATGGTATTGGAGCTTGGTGTTTTCGCTTGGCTGATTGGCTGATGTTTAACCATGTCTTTAAATATTACCCAAGATTCTGGCACTCTCAATTTCATAAATCCCTTTGACTCAGGAATGACCTCTGTTTGTATATCCACAACTTCATTTTCTCAATTACCCATCATGCTCTTAAAGAAATGCAATTTCTATTTGGAGGATGTCCACTTGGGGACTTAAGCTTTCAATGATATCAAGAGCAAATGTGCTTAGAAGTGGCACCAAAGCCAAATCAGGCAATCTGCGGGGCCTGTGAGCGTACACGCGGCAGTCAAACCGCTGGCCTAATTACTTAATTGGCCTTTCTAATGACTAAATTGCCCCCTGCTGTCCAGGACCACTTAGACAATTATGTATTGGCCTGAAAAGGAGGCTTGCTCTGGAAATCACTGAAGTGGAAAAGCCAAGCCATGGATACCGTGAATGTTTACTTTCATCAAATAGGAGGTAGTTACCTACATCAAAGTGCCATCTTTGCCCAAAGTGTGACACACACACAGCGAGGAAGCAGTGGTCAGCAAGGCCAACTCTGTATCTGTGCTGAGGGTGCGCCCTTCCTCGCAAAGGTAATTATCCATGAAGTACACACAGGAGTTTGCGTCCCACAAACATCCTGTCCTGTGGCTTTTTCTGCTTTCTGTCAAGTTGAAAATAGAAGCAGATAATGTTAATGCGTAAAATGAATTTTGACTCAATGCGAATGTATTCTACAGTTCATACGTTTCATTTTGGTAAGATTACTATTATGTGCTTGATAGAAGTCTAAAGGAGTCATGAATTGAGAAATCAAATTTCCTTTCCTCGACATATAAGGTCATATAAGGTCATTGTGCTATAAAAAAAATCCTGTTTTAGAACTCAAAAACACTTTTACTGAATCCAAGCTTAGAAAATTACTCGTTTGGAATTTTGTCACATTATGACGTAAAAGTGAGACGAAAGACTGCCTCAGCAAAATAAATACAACACCTACTTCTACATCATCGTATCTTTTGCCCGGCCCACTGGCGCGTTAGTGAGAAAGAGAGAGAAAAGAGGTATAGAATCCTAATGCAAAAGTATGTGAATTCAACTATGTGAATGTCTCAGTAGTGCTTTGTTTGTTTGTTTAGTACATTTCACATGTGATTCTTGGGTAAATCGGTTGCAATTTTGGTGCAAGCTTTGCAAACAGACTTTCACTGTAATAAATGGACCCGACAGGAATGTCACAACATATAAGTAACCATGTTCATTCTAACGGCTGATCTGTAATCAGTGATTTCTGATATTTGTCAGACGTTCTTTGTCTCAAAATCAGTTATTGTTGTTAATACATCTGTTAATCAATTTGTTAGTGATCCATGAAACATCTCAATGACTGAATGAATGGCCTGAATGAAAGTCTGTTATGCTACAGTATTCCAGCGCTAATGAATTCTGCACATTGGGGATAGATCGTGCTATGAGCTCCCAACAGCTGGGAATGCACAAGACAGAGTGCTATTCCACACAGCTGTGATCCCAGTGCCAAGATCCACCTTTCTTTTCCTTGCTCTTCATCTTCTTCACTGCATTCCTCCTTGAGAATGGAACAGTCATTTCATCTTTGCTTTAATGGCCTCACGTCATGCGAAAGGTCGCCCACTGGCTGTCTTACCTATCAGTGAGATCAAGGTCTATTTTACAAAAAAATAAAACACACTCATACACACAAATACAACCAATGGGTGTAACAAAGTTAAATTAGATAACACACTACAAACACCCTTCAAACGGTCAACAGATATTAAGGTTTGGAGAGTGTTCCCTCTTCATAGGAAAGACTTCTGAGGCCACTTACCACAAACATGGCACCCTTTCAGAAATATGAGGAAACTTTCCAACAGTGCTTTTGTTAGTGGAACAAAGAAGATTGAAATGAGACTGAAACATTTTTGTCATGTACACACACAGACGCAAAACTAGAGGAAATCCACTTGTGTGGTCGACTTCATCATATTTGAAAGTACATGAACTGAAAGACACTAAATGAGAAATTGCTCATTACTTTATACAAAATTCAGCTTTGCCGTCACAGGTATATATTACATTTTAAAATATATTCACATAGAAAACAGCTACTTTTTATATGCAAATGTTTCATCAGGATTGGTGAGCATAGGAGACATTTCAACCTCATCCAATAAATCTTAAAGGGATACTCCACTTTTTTGGGAGTTAAATAGTTGAGTTTTACCATTTTCGAATCAATTCAGCCGATTTTCTGATATTTAGAAGAATATCATCAGACAGTTTCTGGTCTCATTGACTTCCATAGTAGGAAAAAAATATACTATGGAAGTCAGAGAGACCAAAAACTGTCAGATTACTGATATTCTTCTAAATATCAGAAAATCGGCTGAATGGATTCAAAAACAGTAAAACTCAACTGTTTAACTCTGAGGGAGTGGTAAAATGAGCCTATTTCCAGAAAAGTGGAGTATCCGTTTAATAGATAAAATCAAGTCCCGCCTTTCATTATTTGAATATAATATAATTATTGAATATAATAATGTTAAGTTCAGAATATTCAGTTTCAGGAATCTGTCATCACAGAAGGTAAATATGTCCTATGGTCTTCTTCTGAATCTTATCAACGTACGCATAGCCTCTCGGTGACCTCTGCTCTAACACGATCCACACTCTCCCTAAACACTCCTCAGGGTCCTGCCCGTACATGTCAGCACAAACCCCACGAGATGAGTAAAGATGGACAAGCAGGCACGTGCATGCAGAGTAAGAATCATTGCCTTAATGACAATATTCATTTTCCTCACAGACAGTTTTGAACCATACAGCTTCTGTCAGGTTGCTATTGTTTGAACAGATGCTGCTAGCCACTGACTAAAACATCTCTCCTCTTCTTTTATCATTTCTACCTCCGCCTCAGACAAAGTTTTCATAGCTCGCCCCCATCGTGTCGGGACTGATGTGAATAATGCCCGATGGATCGTTTGAAATGCAGCTCCTCTCGTAAAGTTTTACAGGCGTTCACATAAATCCTCTGATTCCCTGTCAACCTCTTCCCCTCGAAACCTCACTTTGTCACTGTAACCTCTGCAGGCTCAGAGTCTGAATAACCCCTGATCTTCAGTGCCTGAGGGGTGTAGACAGGCTTCAGCGATATTTACAAGGTCTCATTCTCAGATGCAAAGTTATCACCATTCTGCTCTTGAGAGAGGCATGATGGAAAAGATTGTATATCATTCCATCCTTTTTTTAATGAAATCAGTATGAGATCAGGCAAATTCAGTCCCAATTCATCAATAAAGCAGGGATGTGATGCAGTGCTCACTGTTTGTGGCTGTTTATATATAGCTACATGGGGAAGCAAGTACATCTACAGTACATCCCCCCCACCCCACCCCCCAGTCCAACCAAAGTCCATCTAAGACGACAGCGGATAGATCCAGATTAGCACAATATTAGGTTTCTGCATTGCGCTAATACTGGTTTAGAGCCAGTGACATCAAAGGGGAAACAGTGCCACATATCTGTTACCAGATCATCACCCAGTCTCATTTTATCCCCTTATATTATTCTTAAATATTATTAACCCCTCCCTGCTCTCACTTTACCCCTACATAACCTCATTAATGCTCATAATTCTCCCTACAAAGCATAAAAAAATTTAAATTCTGTCTTCATTTAAAGTACCTGTCAAAAGTTTGCAAACATTACAATTTCTTTATGTTTTTAAATGTTTTTAAAAAGGCTGCATTTATGTCATCAAAAACACAGTAAAACAGTAATATTGTGAAATATTATTACAAGTTTTCTATTTAAATATATTTTAAATGGCATTTCTGGACATTGATGTAGTCATTGACATTTATAAATCTTTTTATAATCTTTTTAATGAATCACTTTTTTATTTTTTATTAGTTTGGCACTCCTGTTCCATACCTGCTCCCTTCCCAGTTCCACTGTTTGGACAGAAAGCAGTTTAGACATTCAGCTAAAAATCTTGGATGAACATTATATGAGATTACAAGTACATGAAAGTGATTAAATGATACCAGAATTTTCATTTTTGACTGAACTATCCCCTTAATGTTGTTGAAGGTTTTTAGGTCTGTCTTTGGTTGATCATTTTCCTTTGCCTACATTCCTTACAATACCCAACTGTCCAACCTTCAGGCTGTCCTTGAGTTAAACACTTGAGTGTTTTTACAATCTTTTTTGCAGAAACAATATACTTTTGATTGAGCCTACAGAGAGATTCTGGTTAGCCACTCAATGTTGCATTGTTTAAGTCTTGTTGTTAAGACATGGTGTTTTCTATCACGGTTGTCTGCTGGTTGAACTTTCAATATTCTGATGTTCTTGTTTTGCGCAAGTAAAAACAGACTGATTGAAATAATTGATGTTTTGTCTTTTTCCCTATTTATGGCCAAGAAAAGTGATGTTTTGGCATATCGTTCTTCTCATCTTCCCTGTTTTTCCTCCGCCTCAGATCTCGCTCGATTTCACCTGCCATTTAATGTTCCGATTCCTGTTCTCCACCTCTCTCCTTTCTCAGCTTTCCCTCTGCACACACTGGAACAGCTTATATGTAATATCAAACACATGGCAACGTTTATAGAAGGCAAATGAGTTGAGAAATCAAATTTGCTTAACGATTCCAGCTCTGGTTCCTCAGGAACCAGTTACCATGGGAGATGATGATGGGCATCTGAAATTACACCCTCCAGACAGAAAAACAGGAAGACATGAGGAGAGAAAGAACGAGTGAGCGAAATCTCAGGTTTTCTGAGTCACAGTGAGAGAGGACAAGTTTTTTTTCGGGCCTCTTGTGTCTGAAATCAAATTTTATGTTGAGGTTCTTCATTTAACACAGTAAAATACAGTACATGTAGTAAATATAAATTAAAGCTAAAGAGAAATTTCAAATTCCAAATATTAATAAATACTACAATAGTATACACTGTAAATGATCCTAAAATAACACTGAAAGAAAGAAAGAAAGAAAGAAAGAAAGAAAGAAAGAAAGAAAGAAAGAAAGAAAGAAAGAAAGAAAGAAAGAAAGAAAGAAAGAAAGAAAGAAAGAAAGAAAAAGGGGAAACACTCCTTTATAAATACAGCTTAATTGTGTTTATAACTTCGAACCAAGGTTAGCGATGAATGAAAATGAGAAAAAAACAACAACAACATAACGATTGGGAACAGGGGAATAATACGGTACCATCTCACATTCTTTCTTCTGAGAGCTGGACACCAAGAAAGACAGAAAGGGGGGTTCGGGTGGGAGTGAACACGCAGGCCTATTCAGATAGCATAGTTTGGTTTGGCAGCGAAAAGCCTGTGTGTAAGCAGTCTGGGTAATTGGTTTCTGATGCCCTTGTCAGTTTTCGGCCAGACCACCTGCCCAAGGGAGGAGGTTGAGCGAGCGAGAGAAAAAGAGACTTGCACTACAGCATCTCTATCCCACCCATCAAGCTCTTAACCCCTCCCTGACTTTCCAAAATGCCCTCAGTTCAGCCTGCATTGCTACACTGGATCATTCACAGGGCCCGTGTGCAGTGTATTTGATTAAGATGATGGTCAGATGGGCATCGCAGTATGAGAACAGCTCCTGCAAGGCTTGATCGGCCCCCAAGCTGGGTGCCAGCGGATATGTGCACCACAAGGCAACTGTACAGAGCCTCTAATGTGAAAAATATGGCTTCAGGCACTCGTCCGTGCCAGAGAGCGCTTTTCCGTGGCTTGCCATGATATTCGATCGACATGCATTAGCAAATCCTTTCGTTTTCGAACGCATAAATCACATTTCTCTGTTCCAGCTCTCACAGGTAACAGTCATAACAGCCATTTCTCTGTGTTGTGAGCAAAAAAAAGCAGCATGAGAGACTTTATCTGCCGTGTCTGACCGGCCTAGAGAGACCGAATGCTGTTGGCGTGCCAAAAGCTAAGGGAGATGGAGAAAATAAATGAGTGAGAGAATAACGGACACCTTCCAGACGTAGCTCAGCTATTATGCCGGCCAACTCAAGCACATGGCTGCGGTGTGAATGGATTTTTAATGCCTGTTAACAGGAGAGGTATTTAGCACGATGGAGAACTGGAGATGGGAAGAGAGTGTCGATAGAGCGGGGAAGGGTCTTTCCAACCATCCGTGACTGAGCCGTACACGTCAGCTTTCCTTGGTGTCCACTAATCCTGAATTTTACCACCATCAACGCTTGTTGGATTCAGTTAGATCTACACATAAAGGCTGCCAAAAGTGACTTGAAAGGTTCAAAAAACATCTTGGAGAGGTTCAATTAATGGTATAATGTGTTATTGCTGGAATAATGCTGAGAGAAATTAGCTGAGAGTTTAAAAACACGAGTGTGGAGAAGTATTGGGACATTGTTGTGATTCCTGGGAGTCTGTTATTACAGCACCATGTTCGGGCCACCAGCTGAAGCAATTACAGTTTTCAGGCTTTTCAGCCCAAGATTTACATATGACTTCAGCCCTGAGATGACCTCTGTGTCTCCACAGCTTTGAATGGCAGTTATACCACTCAGCATGCACAAATGTTTCTTGTGTTTGTATATCTGTGTGCTTAAGATACTCTCTGTGTCATCTGGCCTGTATACAGCCACGACTGCTGTAAATTCCCCGACAAATTCCTAAAAACAGGTCAGAGGAGGGTGAAACAGGTCACTACGGAGAAGATAAGGTGCGATTGACTACACTTTGGAGATGAGAAGTTAAAGGAATGTTCTTGGTTCAAAATAAGCTAATCTCTATCAACTCCACTTACACAAAAAATAATTTAGACCTGTCTCTCAGTGACTAAAAATATTTTTACGGTACTCACAATAGAAGTCTAAGGTGGAAGGCTTTCCGCTTGGATAAATATTAAAAAATACTCTAAAGTATAGCACCAATTAGGATACTAATATGCACCCTTAAAGTGTAGTTAAAGGGGTACTCAACTTTTTTTGGAAATAGGCTCATTTTACAACTCCCCCAGAGTTCAAGAGTTGGGTTTTACCGTTTTCGAATCTATTCAGCCGATTATCTGATATTTAGAAGAATATCAGTAACCAGACAGTTTCTGGTCTCATTGACTTCCAAAGTAGAAAAAAAATATAGTATGGGAGTCAATGAGACCAGAAACTGTCTGGTTACTGATATTCTCCTAAATATCAGATAATCGGCTGAATAGATTCGAAAACGGTAAAATCCAACTGTTTAACTCTGGTGGAGTTGTAAAATGAGCCTATTTCAAAAAAGTGGAGTATCCCTTTAAGTTATAAAGGTGTTCCTTTTGAGGGTGCTGCCCCAATGACAAGCTGCTGTAGCCTTAAAAGTAAAAGTTTTGCGCATAGTTTTTGGACACAACACAAGGAAAGGACTTCTTTTGTATATAAATTACTGTAAACATCACTGTCACAAACTAAAATGTTTTTTTTTTCTGTGGTAATTGACAACGTATCACAGGTGCTACTGATAGCTTGTGCTATTGCTTGAGTATTTTGAACACAAAATGTTCCTTAAAATATCCCTGGATAAGTTCCAGCTCTAAAATCGGATTGATTGAGTCATGTGTATTACACTTTTGAGCCCACATCAGTTCAAGATATGGTATACCCATGGTGTTTCTAGTTTAGTTGTAGTCTTTGAAGCACAACCTTTCTTCAGTGGGCTCAAATAACTAAGAAAGGGGTTAAAATTAACGAAGGGGTTAAAAAGAGACCTATATACCAGGGGGTTTCTATGCATGTGTGAGCATTCTCTCCTATAATGTCTTTACCGGCCAAATGCGGACCCCCTCCCACTTTGCGTTCTACAGAAGCCGTGACCCCGCGACGTAGGGGTCGAGTGTGACAGCCCTCCGTATATTGCGAGAAAAGCACACATGAGCTTGTTAACTTACCAAGCCACATGGCCCCCTGCCGCTCACTCTATTTGGAGTGCCATCCGTCTCGGGGGGTGAACGAGCCCCGTTACAGCGTTACAAAGCAGCAACGTTCCCCCCCCCCCCACCCTTAGAGCTGTCCAAGGTGAAACAGCCATCTATCAACCTGTAGAATAGAGGCCTGCGGGGGCCCCTCTCGAACCTGCCATGGGCCCTGGCCAAACTCAGGAGGAAACATCCCTCTCCAAACAAGCCCTTCAAGAGGCACCCTGCCCCAAAGGAGAGAGACAAAGAGGGATGAAAGAGATGCAAGGAGTCATTTGAAACACATTATCCATGGAGGAAAAGTAGGAGCTAATGATTTTCCTCCGAGGGTGAAGGGAGATGGTTAGAGCGAGAGAAAAAGAGTACCTTTAGCCGACTGGTCTCTGTAGGACAAGTTGCATCCAAGGAAAACTTTCTTGCCTTTTTTGTTTATTATGGTGATAAAATGTTTAATGTGGTGATAGACATCATCAGGACGATCTGATTCTGTGTCATTATTGGCAGAGCGTGTGATCTGGGTCAGTTTTAAGGCTGATGTTACTGTGGATTTAATGACTCACAGGGATCTTTTGGTTTAGTCTTAAGTCTTAGAACTCCTAAACACAAATAAATACTCATTATCAGCTCCATTCCCTTAGGATTTAGTTTCAAAGAGTGAAAATTAAAGGAGGGATGCCTTGATATTAAACTTCTGGTTGAACCAATAAGTCAAGATAAATAGACAAGATTAAAATTCTATACTATTTTATCTAAATAAATTTTGAAACACACAATTTATGCACAACATTGTAATATACAGTCTGTATATTACAATGTTGTAAATAAATTGTGTTTCGAATTTAATCTATTTAGACAAAATAGTATAGAATTTTAATAAGTATAAAAAGTGGTAAATACAAGTTAAAAAAAATTAAGTGAGTGTTAGATAATGGCAAAGGTCGTCTAAATTTTAAAAAAAAAATAGGAGAAAATAGCATACACACTTAAATGACAAAAAAACAATAAATAAAATAATCTTTAATATAATCTAATAACGAATATTGTTAAAACTGCTAAGTAATTCTTTTAATGAATTGCTCACTTTAACAGAGTTAAAGCAGTTAAAATAAGTTTAAAAATATACGTTTTGAGAAAAAAAGAATATATTTATATATTCTATATTTTCTAAGCCTTTCAGACTTTCCCATAATCCTCCTCTCTCACTCTGTCTGTGAATGGGAGAGGAGTGGAGGGGAAAAGGTCTTCTGAAAGTGGATCCAAACCGCCTGTTAATCAGAATGCCAAGCCTAACAGGCACTGACAGCCTTACAGAATGTCTGTATGTGTGTTTTGAAATGGCAGGCTGCCCCGTCAAATCTCCTTTTATTTTTTTCCCCCACACATTTACCCTGACAAACCACTGTTTGGACTGGTGATCCATGTGTATCTATTGGCTTATTGTCCACAGCAGATACTGTATCACTGTAACGTATTATGGGAATAGATAACCTCAACTTGTACATGGGAAAACGGTTTAGAGTCCAGCATTGACATACATTACACATGCTCTGATTCCAAACCCCTCGATTCACTTTCACTCACGGATGAGAAGCAGATGAGAGCGGGCGAAAATGGAGAGAGAAAGGAAGAGAGAGAGACAGGGAGAGATAAAGGTAAGGGAGGTCAGAGCGGGGTTTAGGAAATAGACAGTCCCGGACCCCCGGATGAAAGGAATCCACAATCCTCTTCAATGATAACCATGTGTCCTGGTCCGTTCTCTGGTCGGAGGGAGAACACATCAGCGCTGACCAAAACCAAAACCAAGTGATCTTCCGAACTAGACAACATTTGTAAACATCATTGTTGCTCTACAAACACGTTGCAGTCTGCTAGTCTTCTCTTATTAAAAATAGGAGATTTATATTTTAATTCTAGATATACTTTTACATATTACTTCTGTGTAATAGCCTACTCTGTGTCTTCTTATGCACAAGTGTTGATCTCATCAGTGAACCTCGTAACAAGCATTTTGATACCTTGTGAACCCTACACTGTGAAAATAATAAATGATGAGCTTCTGATATGAGGGTTGTTGCAAAAGGCAAGCAGCCTAATTACGTTGCCTACTAAAATATATTCCATGGCATACTCTTAGAAGAAAAAGCAATCCTAGAATGTGTTGCGTTGAGCTCAATAAAAAAGAAAATCCAATATGGCAGATGAGTTGAGAGGAAAGTCCAAACTCATTATATAAGTTATAAATTTAACTTATATTTCACTTCATATGTAATTTATTCATATATGATGATTTAGCATCATGAATGTGTTTTTATTTTATATCAATATACATATACTTATCATAGAATGTGCTATTTTTTTTCATTTAAATAAATAGCACATTTTATGAAACGTACATACATATATATATATATATATATATATATATATATATATATGGAAAGTATCAATAAAATAGCAGAATTGAATTTATTAATCTAATCTCTAATCTTATGTTTTACTCTTTAGTTATGTGTCCCATTTATTTTATATCAATATATATATTCTTTTCATATAATGAGCTAGTTTTTCATTAAAGGGATAGTTCACCCAAAAATGAAAATTCTGTCAGTATTTACTCACCCTCATGTTGTTTCAACCCCGTAAGACCTTTGTTCATCTTCGGAACACGAATTAATTTTTTTTTTTTTTTTTTTTTGATGAAATCTGAGAGCTGGATCACTCTTGCATACTAGTCCATAGGCTTCTTGAAGGATTGAAACTTGCCGGCCTCAAAAAGTTATTAAAGACATCGTTAAAATAGTGACTACAGTGGCTCAATCTTAAGTTTGTCAAACGACAAGAACAATTTTGGGCACAAAAAACGAACAAAAATAACGACTTTAATTCAACTATTCATTTCCTTCTCTCTGGGCGATCTGTTGTTGTACGTCACACTCATCACACACGACCAGCGTCGGCCAATAGTGATCCTACGTGTGACGCTTAAATGACTAGAAGCCCAAAGAGAAGAAAATTAATAGTTGAAATAAAGTCGTTATTTTTGTTGTTTTGCGCACAAAAAGTGCTCTCTTCGCTTGATAAACTTAAGATTGAGCCACAGTAGTCACTTGGACTATTTTAAAGATAACTTTTCGAGGCCGGCAAGTTTCAATCCCTCAAGGAGCCTATGGACTAGTATGGAGGAGTAATTCAGCTCTCAGATTTCATCAAAAATATCTTAATTCGTGTTCCGAAGATGAACGAAAGTCCTACGGGGTTGGAACAACATGAGGGTGAGTAAATACAGACAGAATTTTAATTTTTGGGTGAACTATCCCTTTAATATATATAAATAAATAAATAGCCCATTTAAGTATCAATAAAAAAGTTTCAGATAATTTGCTTGGTCAATAAAATGGACAATTTATATATTCACCCCACTTCCAATCACCCCATCCAAATACAGTGTGAATCATAAAATGTCTCCTAAATCGGTGAGATACTAAAATCGTACAATAATTCAAACGTAATGTTATCCTTTATAAACCCTAAGCCCAAGCCCCGTCTGCCAAACCAGCACCATATCTCAGCTTTACTGTATATGCCATTAAGCCATTTGATCCAGTTCTGTGTTCTAGGTGTGTGGGTTCAGTGACCACACTGTGGAAAGCTGTCTTGAGTTTGTTTAAAAGTACAGACAGAGAAGTAATGTCTAAATGTTCTCTGAAAATGGTGTTCAAGGCTACCTTTGAAGCTGTGTTTTGACTCACGGGCACCGCTGGACTGCCCACAAACCGGACTTTATTATGTGTGTGTTGTGGTCTGTCTAATTGACACCTTTAAATGTCCCCTGCAGCCTTCAGCAGTGTGTGTTTGTGTGTGCTCTGGGTCTGGCGTGACCTGAAATAACCCAAAGAGCTCATCTTCTCATCTTAAGGATTCTGGTTTCACACTGTTTGTGGGGTGAACAACTCACTGCCTGTAATCTTTGTGGAAAGGCCTTGAAAATGAAGCATTTCCCCACACAGCCAAGAGTATGAGTGTGTCTGTGTTTGCGGTGAACTGAGACTTATTTTTGCTGAAATAGTTCTTCTCGTTCTGCCATTCCTATTTCGAATAAATAAAAGGCACTGATGTATGCGCACACAGCGATAAAAATGTGGTTAGTTTGTGTCTAGGAGGCACAGCACACACCACACACACACACGCCAAAAGATACCAAAACCACAACCACTCACCCGGAGCATCTGTTACTAAATGAAACAAGAGCAGTGGCTCGGCTGAAAGATGAGAGCTGCTATCGCTCTTTTCTAAAACACATAAACAAAAAACACATTCCTCGTAACTTAAGTGCTTCTGACAGAGTTTAATCTGAGATGTCTGTCAAGCATTTTAGGCAGAACACAGGAATCAAGACTTTAACTGTATGAGTCGAAGCCCAATGTCTGTTTCAATTCTATTTTTAATTTTAAAAAAACAAAAGGTTCATGAGAAATGACTGGGTCCTGAGGTTTGGGTGAAACTGAGCTTTGTGTCAGGGTCATGCACACTGACATACTGTAGACACTCAGGTAGAGGCTTTGCCACTGTCAAAGTCATTCATATTCACTCACTAATATTTGCCTTTAAGTGCTTGCAATAAGAGTCAGAACATGTGCATACACAATTTCACCACAATGTTAAAGATACATTCTCTCCAGTCATACCATAAATATTGCTATTGACTTAAAGTTTATTCAGAACCTATCCCAGATTAAGGTATTTAAAGCACATACATAACCTCAAATTGTGAGATTTTAGTGTTTATGAAAGTAGTATTTTATGCTCACCAATAATCAAGCTTAGCGTTAGGTCTGGCAGGTCACGTTAGTCAAAGTCATACAAAGTCATTAACCAAACATTCGGGTTTGTCCATATTTTACCCAAATTTGGGTTGAAACAACCCAGCATTTTTAGAGTGCATGTGAACCAATCATAACCAATCTAATCTTAGCACAGTGGAGGCATTGCCTCCTGTCACGTGACCCTCCCCCATTCATTCTCAATTACCCCGCATTCAGCATTGCAAACTTTAGGGGGTCTGTTAAAAGTCAATGGGCTCAGGGGAGGCACGAGAGACGCGGCGTCCCGCAGTAACTTTACCTTCTGGTGTTGCTGTTGGACAGTGTTACTTTAGGAAAAAAAATAGTGATTTATAAACTTAAATGTCACATTTTGTAATATTTGCGTTGTTTTATTTTTGTAATAGGGATTATTCTCCATCCTATTTTTTTGAGGAGGCACTCCTCGGAGTAAACGCCCCTGACATACATATACATTTTCGTAATACGTGCATATATCTGTACACACTGTTAGTGAGTAAATTAAATTCACTGTATTTAAATACAAGACTGATGGAGATAGAGAAAGAGAAAGGAAAGGTTAAATGACCTGGGGGATAGCCAAACCAGACAGTGCCTCGAATCCCACAGAGAGATTTGAACAACAGATAAATGTAGGGTCACAGAACGGCCAATCTGAGTGTGTCAGTGTCAGATGTGGCATTTAAATCTGGACTACAATAAGTCAAGTAAACAATTATTTACTCCAGGCTCATATTGGAAATTGAATAAACCTTATCATCGGCCTGGCTCATGAATATTAATTACTGTAGGTGACTTTTCTTTCAGTACTTTTCATAGCATTCATTGCAGCATATCATCAATTGCCCGAAACATTAGGAACTTTCTCATTTTTATTCCCCCCATGCAGTTATACATCCACTGCAAATGTGCACACCTCACACAGCTGCAAAAGACTCCGCCTGGTCCCCTAAAGACTTAATCAGCACCATCTATTACAGAAACAGGAGACTTTAAACCAGCTTTACCCGGCACAAAGTCCTCGGCTCCCAAACAGAGCGGCCCCATTCAAATTTATGAACTAAAATTAGAGAGGTAAAGTAAGAGAAAGTCAGACTCAGAGTGAGAGGGAAAGAATAGTAGTTGAGAGTCCAATAAAAGAGCTCCATTGTATGCATTCCCATGAGGCCTCAGTACAGCCCAAATGTGATGGGAGGCCGTGTTGTCCAGAGCAGGAAAAGGACGACTCATTGAATTAAATCATCTGAGATCAGCCTGGCGACACCGCTGGATTTACTGCTCACAGCTGGTCCAGCAGAAGGAACGTTTAGGGCTACCACAAAATTACCCTCTTCCTCACCTGCTCCATCACGACTTATCAAGCTTTATTAACAAGATTGATTCACATTAATGGCACTATGGATGAATCAATCTGTGACTGTTTTCAAGATTAAGAGGCTGTTTAAAAGTCTGATCATGCTTAGAATTAGTGGGGCTTGCTAAGACGATCATCATTAGTACTATTGCTCATACTTAAGGTTTGGGATTTGGACAAATCTTTGGCATGTAGTTTGTCCTGCTCGCATTTGTGCTACACAGACATGAATGATAACTTAAATCATGTGGTTTGTTGAAGAGAGGTGTGCTATTACTTTTCTAAGCAATCAAGATTTACGATTTTGCGTGATGGACAATTAAATGGGTGGAAAAATCCCCTAGACTTACTTGATGGAAGGACCCGACTCCCGAGCCATAGGGTCCATTATATCATAGAGACTTGGGAGTAAAATCTTTTGACTTAAGCCAGTGACCAATTATCTAGAGGCAACACAGCAATAGCACAGCAATGTCCCAGGCCAGCAACTCAAAATAAGCAGTAAGCACCACTCATTATTTCAAGAGAAATTCAAAGTATATATTATTTATTTGATAAAAGTTCATGATTTAAGAAATAAATTCAAATTATTGTTTTCCTGCATCTATATGTTTTTAAAGCACTAGGTGTATCATACTATATATATATATATATATATATATATATATATATATATATATATACACACACACACACACTGGTCGTGATTGTGTATGTGTGCGTTGCCATGGAGTCTGTTTGAGCTGTAATTCTTTGGTTTTATTGGTTAAAATATGGTGCAAAACTTTCCCTCTCCCTGCTGTTACATTAACATCAGCACTTTTTGTCTAGGGTTTTGACATCCAAATTTGCCACAAATGGAAATAAGCACAGGTGTGTGTAGTGTTTTTGCAATCTGATCTCATGAATGGCGTATGTATGACACCAATTCGTATTTCCATTTTTGGCGTGCTATCAACGCGCATAATCGCTTTTCAGCGTGTTTATGAACGCCGTTGACTTAACGTTACATTACTGTATAAATATATGACGTACCCCAACCCTGTCCCTAAACGTACCCGTCACTGGGGTTAATAGCATTTATGAGTCTTCCCCTACCATCCTAGGAAAAAAATATTTTTGCTTTGTTTTGCTCCGACATTTAACGGCATGTAGGCTAAATACATGCGGAATCACTCGGAAATTAAACGGCGTAGACATACATGCATACACGCGGATAGCTCAAAATGCGTATAGATAACACGGCACTTGACTTGAAAGTGGCGTGTATGTTTACACAAAAGTCATGATATCATGTCGTGTTTTTTTATGCTCGTAGTACAAATGACAATCAATCAAAGTTAGCTTACATTTATCAGAGGAATGTTTTTATTTGACACAAACTTTGTGTGTATGCTCGCAAAATAGGTTTTTGTTTTCCAAGGGTTTAGTTCGCTAACGCATAGATTGGTTTGTGATTGGTCACTGGCAGGAGCCGGGAGACAGGATTGGTTGTGATTGGTCACTGGTAGGAACTGGAAGACAGGATTGGTTGTGATTGGTTGCTGGCTCACCATGTGCACAACAAGACAAAAAAACAACCCTTAGTTTTAGTTAGTACTACTAGGAAAGCAAATCCCAGATCTCTGTTTTTCCTAATGCTGCACATTATTAAAGGACTTAATGAAATAATAAAATGTTTGTTTTTCAAAGCAAAGAGCCACAAAGGAAACACACACACACACACACACACAAACAGATAGAGAATGTAGTAAACCAAATGCTGTTGTAATTTTAGCAAAAGACCTAAGATTGCCAAATGCATGCTACTACTGGAAGGCAAACAAACAGACTACAAACGCAACACACAACAATAAAACATTCAGGGAAAACAACTACAGCTGTAAATATACAAAAGAAATGAAATCAGCTCTGAGCTGTTGGACTGCCCAGACCTAAACACATCATATGAATGATATGAAAGCTGCTAATTACGCTGGAAAACACCTATAAAGTTCAGCTAGAATAACAGGCACGCACGAAACAGCGTGTAATTTACAGGACCACCACAACTAATGCTTTTGCATTAAAATCTAAATCTAAAATCTATCTTTTGCATTTCATGTAAAATGAAAATTTGTAACATATAATACTATTTCAATGTTAGTGGTTGGTAATGTTTTTGAAAGAAGTCACTTATGCTGACCAAGGCTGCATTTATTTGATTTGATGATTTATTTTTGGGTGAACTAACCCTTTAATATTTTTGTAGAAACAATTTTTTTTCAGGATTCTTTGAGGAATTCTTTGATAAATAGTAAGTTTAAAGCAACAGCATTCCTTACATTTGAATTTTTTTTATTTTTTTTTTTGCAATTTCGTTAAAGCATTCTTGCTGAATAAAATTATTAATTTCTTTAAAAAAAACTCTAAAAACACTTCGAACCTTTTGATCGTTAGTGTATGTTAGATAAATGTACTCATCCTCACGCATACATGCAGAGCACTTATTTTGTTCCACAGAAGAAAATACGTTATATGTTTTTCATGTGTTTTTGATTTTCTTGAAGTCAGAAACATATATTCACAAAATCTAAGCCCCTAACAGCAGTCTGTACACTGCAAGCCCCAATGAGAATCCATAAGAGGAACAAAACCCTGAACATAATCTAAATGGAGTCCTCTGAAAACCGTTCATCACACTCAAAGTGGTTCAAAATACACAAATATACAAATAAATAACGTTGTGACAGGCTAATGAAGACTAAATGAAACGAGACTTAAATGGATCCAAATATAGTTGCGATCTCTGCAGTTTGGCATGTTTCACACTGCAAGTTGCCCAGTGGCTTATTTACAAATTGGCCTTGCCCTCACCTGTGGAACATTCTTGTAAAGTAATAAACGTCTCTTTGGTTTAGAGACTTGGGCATGGGCAAGAGAAAGTACAAGAGAAAGACACGAAGAAATAAAAAGGGGATAGAGAGGGAGAAAGAGGTAGAAACTTTGGATCCCACTTTCTAATTAAGACCAGCACATAGTCGAAGAGGCGCTCTGTTTGTGTGTGTGGGTCTGTTTGTGTGTGTAGGTCTGGCTCTCTCTGGCTCTTTTTCCTTGAGTTCATCCTGTCGTCTGTCTGTCTGTATATGTCGGTCTTATCCCTCTTTCCATTTCCCTCTCTCTCTGTCTCATGCACAGGGTAAGATAAGGATCCAGCCAGCTGTAGAAACGGAAGCATTGTCTGTCTATGTGTGTGAGAGTCTATTTCTGTATGTGTTCTGGGATGTGGGTCTCTGAGAGAATAAAAATGCTCTCGTTCCTGCTGAAACACTGGCTGTGACTCCCCGTCTTCATCTGCTTCTAATTCACACCCTCCTCTGCCAAGCTACCCGCTCCCTCGCTCTGTGTAGTGATGGGTGTGGAGGAGAGGGAAAGAGCTGACATGATGTATTCTTTGTCTGAGAAGGCGGCCCGAGCCGGCATGCACCTCACACACAAACCTTTGAAGCTGTTTTAGTGAAGACTTCTCATAGATAAAATGGTTTTCATGTTATAAAAAAATGATTCACTACACACCTAATCCTAAACCTTACAGTAGAAATTATTAGATATAAAGCATTAATTTTTTTTCTGTGCCCTGATCACTCTATTGGGCTTTACATTAAATTATATTAAATAAGAACAATTGTTAAATTAGTACTCACAACGCCTATAACGGCACCAAGACTCACCCTGATCAGCCTGATGGGGGCGCTACAGCGGTCAAAAGTATAAAATGGCTGAAGAAGTATCTTATATCATTGGAATCATTGGCTCATGGCGGACAAAATGCCCCGTTTTTGCTTGTTGTTCAGCGAAAATTTCAGGTGTTTTAGATTTAAAAAAAAAAAAAAAACTTTTGCGAACTACTTCAAGGTTTTTTGACTGAAATCAAACTAGTGCAGCAAGATTCAATGGAGCTTGATTTTCAATAGTTAGCAAAAAAAGTCGAAATTTCGGAAAGGGCCACCAAAACGTTCTAAGTGGGAGGAGCCACTTTTACTAAAATGGCTATAACTCGTGAACAGAATGAGATATTTTCACCAAACCCAGCGCACCTATGTATGAGCTCGTTCTGTGGTCACGTTGAAAAGGACGCAGCAACTGGCCACTTGGTGGCGCTATAATAGGGAAAAACACCTATAAATACTTTTGAGTTGTGGACAGACCTGGAAGACAATACAATGTTTAATAAAGTCATAGTTTTTGTTATTTTTGGACCAAAATGTATTTTTGATGCTTTAAAACATTCTAACTAACCCATTGATGTCACATGGACTATTTTGATGATGTCTGTATTTACTTTCTGGACAAGGACAGTATACCGTACATACATTTTCAATGGAGGGACAGAAAACTCTCTGACTTAATCTAAAATATCTTAAACTGTGTTCTGAAGACGAACAGAGGTCTTACGGAATTAGAACAACATGAGGGTGAGTTATTAATGACATAATTTTTGGGTGAACTAACACTTCAAGGCCTTAAACTGCTTGAACCCCGATAATTGCTACTCACAGCTATATTTGTATTTTATTTCTGAGAAAATAGTATAGAGTATATTATATATAGTATATATATATAGCCAATGACATTTGTATCTGTAATGCTTCTGTATAAATACGCACAAGTGTATGTTACACAGAGGGCCTTAGGGTGGTGAGAGTCAAAAACAGAGAGCAAAAGCACGAGAAATGAATGACATAAGACTGCTCAAGCGCTCTGTACATATTTTCCATCAGGAAAAAAGTGTCATTTCATTCTGGTTTCAGACTCTGACTACACTCTAGCCAGCACTGAGAGAACGCTGGCTCCTCCACAGAATCGCACGGCGCGTCTGTGCGCCAGTCTGTGAAAGCTCCATCAGTATCTGCTCAGGCTCAGACAGCTTGTTCTTGTTGCAGTGTGTATGCACATGTTGACAGGAACCTTTCCTGCTGTAATGGAATACATTGAAATTGACGGAGGAGGCTGACCCCTTTGGATGAGTGCAATTGCCTTTGTACACACACACACTCATATGCATTCAACACGTTAAAGCTCCTGATATGAAAGCGCACATGCACACTTTCATGTTTTCTGTCATCAGGTCACATGTACAGTACACGCAGGACACAGTCAAGACAACATATGCCTACCATTAGCCAAATTCAACACACACGCACACATTTTCTCTGTTGCTCCTCTAGTCTGAGAGACAGTGGCCTGCAGTGCTGGCACAGTCTATGTGTGAAATCGGACTTTTCTGCAAAGATTTGCCGTGAAATGCTGTGTTTGTTTGGGCTTAGGTTGCATTAGTGCGCATGGTATGACACAAATTACTCAGTCTTACGCTGTGTCCAAAGTGTCAAACCCTCTGTCTTCAATCTCTGAGTTTATCCTTAACAGCTGCATCCGTGACATGCAAGAAAAGCTTTTGATGGTTGTCTACTTTCTATTTTTTTTGTAATGGAGCTCTACTCAGAGTAAAATCTCATTGGTCCATAATAGTGCTCCAAATAAATATATAATAAAGATCATGGGCCCTATTTGAACGATCTGAAACGCAAGTATCAAGTGTGAAGCACTGTTGCTACAGAGCATCACAGTCCTGCCCACAGCCCGAGAGAGCATTGGTGCCGGAAGTAAATTTCCCATTCATTTCTCCCATTGACATTTTGTAAAATCCATATCTAAAGAGTATTAGAGCATGTCTGAGGATAACCAGCTACTGCTGAACTCATAAGCATACAACATATCATTTCGAGTGAAAAAACAAAGAGAAAATCCAAAAAAAGTTGACTGAAGCCACCGTAAAAGAGCCTTTTGAGTGACTTCCAAATCTGACGACGGCCTGACGAAGGAGAAAGTGCCTCCTCCAGTGAATTTTATATAGTGAATGTGCAGGGAAACTTCTTTTCCTTGCTTTGTTGAAGCAAACGCATTTGCAGCTGCACATGCTAAAACACTTGGCATCTGGCTTGCTCATAGGCTGTGTTGTGGAAACTGCACATCCAATGGCGTGGGGGCATCTCAGAGGTGCGACCAATGAACTTAGCCCTAAGTCATTACACGATCTTCAGTCTTATATCTCAAATGTCAATGGAGAAATTGTATTGAATTTTTACTTCTGGCACCGGGTGTGGGCGGGACTGTGATGCTCTATTTAACCGGCGGGATAAATGCCTCTTAGCTTCGGTTAAACATGAATTTAGGTAAATGTGTAAGGTTTATGCCAATTTTTCCCATCGTCATGGAAACAACAATGATTTCCCTTGTGTTTTGATAGTTTTCCTTATAATAATGTATCATTTGCAAAAAGTAAAATGCATCTGTGTAGATGAGAGAATCATCAACAGTGTATTCGCGTTGGTCACACTCTGTATTATGGCCAAGCATGTGCACTTAAAATAGCACCTGAATGAACGCGCAACGCGCCACTGACTTTAGACTAGGTTTTTTTCTGATCAGTGGCGCAATTATTTTCTGGAAATGCAAAATAGCACCAGGCAATGTTTGCGCCAAAACACGCCTCCTTTTTTGCGCCGACCCGCCCAGGATGCGCAAGTTCATTCCATAGTTTACCGACGTGCGTCTGTGGAGGGAAAAGCCCGCTTTGCGCGGGTGCAAAATAGGAATGATAAATACGTCGGTGTACAAAGTCATTTGCGCAGGGTGCAAGATAGGGCGAGATAGGGTCTGCTAAAATGCTCGTTTTAAAACAGTCTTTGTTTGAAAAAAAAATCTATGTAAATAACATCATACATTTTATTACTTTTGAGTAACTGATTACAAAATGTGGGAAATTATGTGAAATTTTGTGGGGTCTTTAAAGCCTTGAATTATCCTGTTGTTGAATAAAGTAATGCTTTCTGTTTAACTATTTGGTCTATTTACTCTTTCAGCCAAAAAAGACATTTTTTTGTCAGTGCATCCTACAGTCATGTAAAAACCAACTGGAGCACATGTTGACTATACAATCACACTCAGAGTCGGCCAACATTAGTGGACACACACATACGCACATGAAAGGAAAATGGCACAGGAAGGGCCGAGAGTAGATGAAAGGAGAATAAACATTATGATGAGGATGAATCGTAGAAAGAGAGGGAGAAAGAGGCCGTGATGTTGATAAGACTGCAGGTTTGGGTGGAGAGCAGTCCATCTGTGCTCCAGATCTCATCTGTGACTCTGAGCTGGAGAACATGACACACTGTCACTGTCTGCTTCTCATTTAGTCTCTCTCAAACACACACGGGTCTGTCTGTATGAATGAACAGCAGCGGTAGGAGGCTCCCCCCCCCCCTCAGTTTCCTTAGCACATTTATTATCATATTAAAACTTATAGGTTACACTCATGTTTCACCACACTATCCAGCAAGAGTTTGTGAAAACTATAAATCACTCAAGAAGAATTACGCTGTCCGAGGGCATTAAACGGACAAAAGCCTATCGTGTAGATAAGAGAGAAGTTGGAAGGACTCTCTCAGTCTTTCTCTCTCGCTCTGCTCAGGAATGAGCATCATATGGTTTAGATGTTATCAGACGCCCCAGGGTCTGATAAAGAGCAGTGGGAGTCAGTTATCTCTCCCAGTGGGAGGGGCTACTATCATCAGAATGTGAGAAGATCAATGCAAGAGTGCAGGACAAGCAAACACACACACATTTTTTGTTTTCATCAATCATGAGGAATTTTCATTGTCTTCTATTGCAAAATATATTTTTTGACTATCCTGTTGCATACATTTTTTTCATTTTTATATATTTATATTAAACATGCTTTTTTTTGTACTGTTCATTTCTACTGATGAGGTTAGGCACATTTAAGCTGGGTGATTTTAACACCATCCGAATCAAACTTGTTTTTCTTGCACAAATTTAAATCAAAATTATGAATAATTTTTCAAGGATCACGTGACACTGAAGACTAGAGTTATGTCTTGGAAAATTCAGATTTTAAATTTTAGATTTTAGATATTCAAAATAGAAAATATTTAATTCAAATGTTAAAAATATTACATAATATTCCTATAAGTAAATGCAGCCTTGGTGAGCACGAGACTTCTTAAAAAATTTAAAAATAAAACGTTTTTTTGAATGGTGGTATGTTATATTATACATCGGCCACATCTATGTCTCTTTTTATTTCAAAGGGTTTAATGATTCATGTACATCCATAGCGCTTGTCCTTCAGAAACACTTCATGACCTTCCCAATCTCGCCAGAATCAGTACGAAAACACAAGAGCTGTATGTTAAACTGTAATGTCGTTCAGAAAACCAATCATGTCCTAACAGTACTCCCCCCTCAAAATTTAACTCTCTCTCTCACAAACACACACACACACACAGGGGTTAATAAGTGTCCTAAAGCCCCATGCAGCTCAGCTCATCTCTACTGGCATGTTTATTCAGAGCGGTGGGCTTTCAGGAGGCTGAGTTTTATTTGACCTCTGACCCCTCTCAACAATACTCCTCTCCTGCTCTGTTTATTCATCCCTCCATTCCATCTTTCCCTTAGCTCCTAGAGACCAGTCTGAGCGTTTTCCTGTTTCTCAGTGGTGTACCCTTTCACTTTCTCTATACGTTTCATACTCATACGTTTGTAGTTTCCCACTTTCTTCTCCTCACAGCACAGAAGCAGCAGGAGCGCTGAGAAACAGTTGATTATTTTCCTGCTCTTTCGTCTTGTTTTCTTTTTTTTGTTTAAAGGGAAAGAACGGCTGAAGACTCCGCTACTGGTGCTGCCAAGTCAAATGGCAGAGTTTGTTTTTGGACAAGTGCAAAATGTGAGAGAGAGGGTGTGCGAGAGAAAATAAAAGAGAAACTCTCTCCATGATCTTATTAAACAGACACAGATGGTCACTGCAGGCTGACAGCGGGTTCAAGACACAGACTGACAGGATGGAGACGAGTGCATGGAGAGATTAGACAGAGAGATGAAGAGATTTGTCTGGCAAGCTAGGAAGGAGAGGAAAACCAAAATGCACCAATGTACTACCAAACTTCTCTTGGCAGTAACTTTTATAGAGTCCTAGACTAAAAGAAAAGACAAGACAAGGAAAGCATGTAAAATTAGTATGCAAGGTAGTAAAAGGGAAAATCTGGTTCAGAAAGGGCTTCAAAGCATATATGCTGCAAAGGGTCTGCTCTGTTTCTTTAAGGCACTGCATTAATCATTTAAAGCAAGGTGTAAAAAATGTACCTGTAGGGGTACAACAGCTTGTCAATGGGGCAGTACCCTTAAAATGACATCTCTGTACCTTTTTTATCACAAAAACTTTAATAATAGTACTATGAAGTACGTATTTGTACTCTATGATACTTACATGCAACTTTTTGGAGCAAAAAAAGGTACGAAGATGTCATTTTAAGAGTACTGCAAGAAAAAATGCAAGACAAAATGGTTTAGAAGAATGTCAAAACAACATTAAAATCTCACCTGCTTTGATTCAGGATTGTGTGTCGTTGGAAATAGAATTGAAAATGCCTTTTGAACTTCAAATTAAAATGGAAGCAGAATTTAAATTCAAATTGAATTCAAATTTGAATTTTAGGAAGTACAATTAATATGGAACGCAAATAAATGCAAATAATTTATTTTAATGGACTAATTAATATTATAATTGTTCATTAAATATGACAAAATGAATAGATCACAATTTTGCTATTTTTATAAAGTTACCTGAAACAATGTGGTGGGAGTATTCCAAAAAAAAAAAATGCTGGGTTGTTTTAACCCAATTTTGGGTCAAATATGGACAAACTCAAACACTGGGTTAAAAATGTCATTTAAAAATGTAACCCAATGGCTGGGTTTGTCCATATTTGACCCAAAATTGGGTTAAAACAACCCAGCATTTTTTATTAACAATACAATGCTTTCAGTTCAAATTCGCTTTCAAGAATTAACATTAGAATCTTCCATTCTAATTTTGTCCAAGCTTGCTATGAAAAACGTTCTGCTGAAAGATTAGAAACTAAAAACTTTGTGCCATATACGAGTTATCCCAAGCTAATCCACAAAATGCACAATATCTCTGTGACATGTAGGGGGCAGTCAAGAGTGAGAACAAAAGTGCAGGGATAAATTTGGCAAGAGAGCGAGAACCTCTAATTAATGACCAATAAAGAGCAAGTGTCATCCACAAGATGTTGGTTTGAAGTGGTCAGCTGTGCTCGACTGCTGTTTTTCTTTTTATGTTTGGATACGCTGAGCTGATTTTGGCTAGCACTGCCCACCAACTGCACCTGTGCCCATCTGCACTTTTCCCATAATGCATCTGACCACTCTAAAAGAGACGAAATCACTTCCAGCTGTGGTGCACATGCGTTTGCAGCCAGCTATTATTTATTTTGCCATCCTCTCTCCCTCCATCCCTCTGTTCTACCTCAGAACTTTCCATAAACAACAATGAAGACAAGCGAGTCAAATAATTGAATGAAGAAAGAGACCCAAAGAAATGAAGGTGTGAGAGTGATAATGTAATGAGCTGTGTGTTGGTTGTGTAGAAGATCTGCGCCAGCTGAACTAAAAAAGAAGTTCGCTGGACCACTAACATGAACGAGCAAGAAGTCAACAACATCCATACTCACACGTGTCAATGAAATAGCATGCTTCTTTTTCCTCCTCTCATTTGGGATCATTACATGGGAATTAACATTCTCTTCTTTTGTGTTTCCCTCCCTCACTCTGTATTTTTCTCTATTTATTTTCTCCAAACCGCTAATGAAATTTTGGAATGCAATGCTTGGGAGAAGGTAAGACGTTCCAGAAGCATGGTTCTCCAAACTTTTTTTGTTTGCAAAGGGGTTTCTGTGTTTAATCAGTCCATGAGACTCAAGCCCCGTTTACACCTATTATCCATCTCGAGTGATCCAATCACAAAAAGGAAATTCTCACCACTGTTTCTCCCAGACATACTGTACTTTTCAGGTTTATTTGATATCTAAATCTCAAAACTTGTTTTCAACATCATCCTGTTTTAAACTGACCACCAAAACGGATGTTATTATAGGGTAATAAATTGGGCCTCTCATATGTCAAGAATCACAGAAGAGTCCATCTGGGTAAATCACACACATACCACCCTGTGAAATCTCCATTCCCAGAGAGAAAGTGCTGTGAAAATATGCTTTTGTTTAGCACAATGGATGCTTAAGGGTGTTCACACTTCAACAAATGGAACATTCTCACACACTTTAGCCATCCTTCATCCCACATACCCACATACACACACAAAACACCAGGCCTTAATGTCTGCACTCTCTCGCACTCTGTCCATCAAATGAACAGCAAGCACAGAATGATCCAATTCTCTTTCCTGGCTCGCTTTCGTTCTCGCCGTCCCATCCTTTAATCCCTCTATCTATCACATCCCAGTCGTCCTTTCATCTCTCTATTTCTCACATGGAATGCGCTTAAGGTTAAGGGAAACTCCTCATTTTTGGCACCAGCACAGAAGCGAGACAGATGGGTCAGACACCCGTCTCCGAATCTGAGCGTGCCACAGCAGCTGGCATCACTATAAAGCTCCCATGTGTGGGCAAATATCGAGGCGCATGGAGCCAGAGCACATCTGCACAGGAGGGCAACACCCGACATGACATGGCAACGTAAAAAATGAAAACAATAAAACAACACACGCAATATGGAAATAAACGGCCGGCGATTACAGGGCCGGCAGGGGGTCGGCTTAGAGCACGGAGAGCTGGCTGGATGGGAAGTGCGATAGATGGAGTGCATTCGTGCTGTTCTGGTGCTGGTTTGATCGTGGTCCATTTTGGGATTACCGCACTGGCAGCGTAACAAAGATCTGCACAGCAATAGGCTGAAAATAGAATTGTTAAAAAAAGTTTCATAGATTAAATAGTATCGCTGACATCATACCCAGGTATAGTGTCAGGAAAGCTACTCAAACAAGCATTAAAAATCATTTTCTTTTAAATGAAGCTTAAAGGAGTAGTTCACTTTGAAAAAACTTTTGCTGATAATTTCCTCACCCCCTTGTCATCCAATATGTCCATCTCATTCTTTCTTCAGTCGAAAAGAATTTAAGGTTTTTGATGAAAACATTACAGCATTTTTCTCCATATAATGCACTTCAGTGGGAACCAAACAGTTCAAGGTCCAAAAGACAGTTTCAGTACAAACTGCAAACTGTTCAAAGGGCTTTAAACGATTCCAGACGATGAATAAGGGTCTTATTAAGCGAAACGATCGCTCATTTAATAAATAAATAACAAAGTTTAAGTTTTATAAGCTCAAATGCTCGCCTTTCTCTGTACTGCGGTGCATGTTTGTGACTCTCCTGTTCGAACTCGTTCATCAAAATGAAAAAATCTTTTTCCGAGTCATTTGGTCATTCAACGAACGAAACGAATGAATTGACTCGGAAAAAGATTCGTTCATATGACATGGACATCTTGGATGACATGGGGGCGAGTAAATTATCAGCAAAAGTTTTTTGAAAAGTGAACTAATCCTTTAAATGAAATAAAATATATATTACAATAGATATATTAGAAAAATGGATGGATGGATGGATGGATGGATGATGATGGATAGATAGATAGATAGATAGATAGATAGATAGATAGATAGATAGATAGATAGATAGATAGATAGATAGATAGATAGATAGATAGATAGATAGATAGATAGATAGATAGATAGATAGATAGATAGATAGATAGATAGATAGATAGAGTTTAGGCTATGATTCTCAAACTTTTAAACGAAGTGACCTCAAGTTTGGTTTGCTTGCTATTGGCAATACTTACAGTGTAGACAAAGCACATCAGACTAGTGAGCAAAACAGCATTCTGCATCTCATTCCCAGTGCTAAATAGAAGAGCAAAAACTCTCGTTTCCAACCTTTCTGCATGAGGCAGGAACTAAATCTTCTGTAGCCTTTAAGCTAGTGCATAAATCAATCAGCATCACTGCTTTCAATGACCATTTTCATTACTGTATTTTTGCCACACACACCCTCACGAACACACACTCCCTATAAATCCCCAAGGCAATTAATGTGACGGGATCCAGCCAGAATAGAGAGGTGTAATCAAGTACACAAATCAACTGACCGCACATGATTGGGTATGAACGTGTTAGCCAGCAAAGTGCACGACAGTGTGACATTCGATCTACCTTTCCATGCATACTAACAGAAAAAAAGACCCCCTCCCACCTCTAACGGGCTGTGCTGTCAAAACGCTTAACTTTGATTGACAGCCAGAGTCGGGTGAGTCAGCCAATCAGGCGTGGTGTGGGAACGAAGTGGGCGGGAGTGTGAAGTTTAACCCCAAGAGTCAGGGACAGCTGCAGTGTCACTGTGGTCTGTGGCTGTTGCACACCATAAATTCTCTCTAAAGAGAGTTTACTTTTTATTTTAATGGGGGCTGTAAATTTACAACCCTTGGACCCTGGAGATAGAGCCGTTTTTAAAGCAGCACTCCCTGTCTTTTTTGTTTCTCTCTTATACCTGTTTCTCTAGAAACTGCCTGCTTTACACAACATATTTGTACCTGGCAGTATGCTGGTGTATTTTTTGGGCGCCTCCAAAAGGAAAAATGTTCATATGGAGTGTGTTTATAGTGTGTGAATAAATGAAGAGTGCGCTTGTGACTTTATATTGTGTGTGTGGGAGTAAAAAATGACTAAACTTGTGTATTTTATATGTTCAACATGACAAACTGCCCTCTCTCTCTCTCTCTCTCTCTCTCTCTCTCTCTCTCTGCAGGTGTTGTTTGCTCTGAACCAGACTCTACTGCAGCATGAAAGTTTGCGTGCAGGCATTTTGCAGGGCGCCTTCACTACCGAGGACCTCATCACACACTACAACTGTGGAGACCTCAACTCCATCATCTTCAATCATGACACATCACAGGTACACACACACAAAAAACACACTCCTGTTCTATGCATCATGTGAGTATGTGATGTATTGAAGTCATTATGAGCTTAAGGTTCGAGCAGCAACAGGTTCCTTCTGATGGATGGCCTATAATTCTCTAAGAGATTAAAGCAACGTCACACACACATAGTGCAAGAGAGAACGAACGTTTTAGGAAAAAATGTGAGGGAGCAGTAAGAGGAAGGAGGAAGGGAATTTCTCTCTTGTTGTTCCATATTTCCTGCAAAGATCAGACGCTGGGCAGCTAATGGCTTTACTGTCTGATAAGGTATCTGACTGCTCTCCCTTTCACTGCTTTGCCTCTCAACTTCATTCTCTTTCTCGATTTCGGTTTCTATATTCAATGCGGAAATTATATAATACTTGACTTAGAGCTTGAGTTGATTTTTTTTTGCTAGTCTCTTCATTACAGACAGAAATTCAAGGATAAACCGCATACAAACCTCATTCAAGGATAATGTATACATATATAAACCCATTAAAGGCCAGGTTCCCTCTTTTTACTGAATTTCCATAACTTTTAGATCTTTTAGCACACTGAAGGTTCTCTATACTGAGTTTTATATAGAGGAGGAGGAGGAGGAGCGAGAGAGTATAAGAGGGCATTACGGGAAAGGCTTCTCTAAAAGTGGTTTGGATGCTTTCAGGGGTACAGCAGTTCATCTATCAGTGTCTGAATACAAAAACACACACCACAAACACACACACACACACACACAGTGGAGTCAAACGTATGGCTTTCTGCATCGCTGCACTTCACCTTTAGTTCTTTAGTGCACAGCTCAGGCAGGAATCTCTCAGATAAACACACATGCACAGCCATATTTACCCTCTCTGCCTCCCAATTTCCAAACTGTTCTCTCATTAGAGGGGCGATTGGATAAACACACACACACATACTTAGTATTTAGACGTTCCAAAGCTCTGGATTCTAACAAGAGGCCACCTCACAGTTTCCCTTTTAAGTCTATCTTGCTTCCTCCGTCTTGGTACCATTACCCCCGTCCCCCCTCATTTCTGGTGTATGTATAGCCACTCAAGTCATGGGAAGCGTTGTGTTTCCGTCCCGACAATCTATTGGAGCGAAAGGTCCAGAATCGAGCTCCATTACCATATTTCCCTAACTTCCAAAGATCTATACTCACTTTTCCAATCTTAAAGATGGATTCCATACATTTAGAAGCTCATGTAGAAAAAATAAAAAGCTAATTACAACTTAAATGTATAAGTAAAATTGTGACTTTATGTATGACATTTGTGACTTCCATTGCAGCCTTATGTATCCCACAATTGCAACTTTCTAACGCATATGACGCATAAAAATATAACATTTATTTTAAACTGTCTTAAATGTCTTACAAATTAAAATAAGGACTTCGCAGAAAAATTTTACTCTACGAAAAAAAGTCTTTCACACATTTCCCAAACAAGGTCATAATGCACTTGGTGTAAATAGGCCTTAAAGACTCAATGAAATCATAAAATGGACAAGCTTAATCAATTCGATTGGAAAAACTTCACCTCACTGTGGAAAACCAACTCACAGGGATTTTATGATGGCATCTTTACTGTCTTTCCCCATCTTCCTTTTCTTTTTCTCTTTTATTCCATCTTTGAAGTCTACTTTCCCCTTTCTCCTTCCATCTATTCAGTCCATCCTTAAGTATTAATAGCAGACTGTGTAAAGAGACGTGGCCCACTGTAGAAAATGCCCTGCAGCAAATCAAAGAAGTCCAAGACAGTAAAACAGCATAAGTGTGTGTGGATGTCACGTTCCACAAAGCGTCATAAACTTCTCAGCTGCCCAATTTATCACATACGCAGACTAAGATTCATGCCAGGCCTTTAGTAACAGCTCTCTCTCTCTCTCTCTTTTTCCTCTCTCAGCTTCCACATTTCATCAACAGTTCCCTGCCAGCTCACGAGCGCTTGACAGCGCAGCAGATTGACAGTTACCTGCGGCAGGAGCTCATTTACAAACGCAACGAGCGAATGGCCCGCCGTGTCTCTGCCCTCCTTCAGAGAAGCCCCACCCAAAGATTCTTTTTTGCTTTCGGAGCTGGTGAGTCACACAACATTTATAACCATTACACACATACACACTCTTAACAACGTGAAGATGAGGTCAGTTGACATTGACTAGGAATAGGTCCAGCTCCACATACAAAACAAACGCACGCTCACACACACATACAAACTCCCCCAGATGGCAGTAAAACCAAAAGGCCCTCAGAACTTTTCCCACGACTGAGAACACATCACTTACATTCCTATTCTGTGTGCACCTGTATGCGATTCTCTGTCTGGTTGACAAATGCATACCTCACAAAACGCATTATTTTCATGAAATTTTGAATCATCAAAAGGGTTGCATATCGTGTGAGTTTAGGTGTGTATTATGCCAATTACTAACTCTGGCTACACACTTTAGAATAATCCGGATTCATTAGAATGAGAATAGAAATGCACACGTGTACACACCTGTTCTAAATTTAGTGAAAACATTTCTGAACACACATAATTAAGAACACTTGAATGCATGTAATAGTGAATGAGACCCAGTGAGAGGACTGACAGCTACAGTACTCTCATCTGTGTGAGTGGTTTGTTTTTAAAGCTGCAGTCCGTAGCTTTTTTTGGGTCACAAATTATCCAAAATACATATTTGAGAAAATACATAACCAGCCAGTGTTCAGAACTATCTGCTTGCCTTAGTTTGATTCAAAACGGTAAGCTTGTAATAATGTGTTTAACTCCAGTGGTACTGGTGGATTTCCGCGGGAGTATGTCTTTGCGTAATTACGTCGTCACATCTGCAAACATGAAGGAGTCTCGGCAGACTGATCTCATGAAATGGCGTATGTATGACACGCCAATTCATATTTCCATTTTTGGCATGCTATTAACATGCATAATCACTTTTAAGCGTGTTTATGAACGCGGTTGACTTAACGTTATTACTATTTATATAAATATATGACCTACCCCAACCCTGTCCCTAAACCTACCGTCACTGGGGTTAAGATGTAGATCTACATTTTGCTTCGTTTCGCTCGGACATTTAATGGCGTGTACATACAAGCAGAATCATTCGGACATTAATGGCGTAGACAAACAAGCATACACACGGATACATGCAGTTAGCTCAAAATGCGTATAGATAACACACCACTTGACTTGAAAGTGGCGTGTATGTTTACACAAAAGTCATGATGTTATGTTGGTCTTGGATACTATAACATGCTGACGTTGTTAACATTAACAATTTGAGAACAAAGTATAATTGGTTTTGCACAGTTTTGCGTGATATGATAAGCGATCGTTAGATTTAATCAGCGCGATTTACTGCAATGTCAGAACCAGAACAAAAGTGGATGTTTCTTACTAATCAGATTTCCCGTTGAAAATTCATATGTTGGTCATACTTCCAAAAAGAGTAATCTGTGATTCTGAATGACAGTATCCACACTGGCAAGGTGACTGACAGCCTCACACTCTCCTAAAAAACATTGTGTTCATCCACGCTGTGCCGCGTCGAGGGTGTTGAATTAAAGTCACGTAAAGTTGATAATTCCACAAATGACTGCAATTGCAGATTTTGAACAGAGATGGTGACAAAGACCTTCAAGTCCTCATGGATAACTGTTGTGTTTTTCTACTGGACAATTGTGTGTGTGTACCTGTCTGTCAATTTGTAAGCGCTAATGAAATAGAAGTGGACTATAGACCTTATGCACCAGAGAAACGTGGGCGCCGTCATCTTTAGAAAATTGTTTTTGAACTTCCGGTTCTGTATATTTCTATGGCATCGCTGTTAGCTGGTGAAGTGGATTTACTTATTGTAGAGTTAACAAAAGTTATCATGAGCATTGTAATGTTTATCATAAGCATTCTAAAGCAGATGTCTTAACAAATGTCGAACGAGAATTTTTTTTACGAGCAGTTCATTCATACCTATGCAAGATCGCTGCGAAAATACAGACCGGAAGTCAAAAGACAACGAGCAAAACGCTGAAAAGGGGCGGGGCTACATAAGGTCTATAACATGATAATGCCCTGTTTTTTTTATTTATATTTAGCTCAAAATCTGTAAAAGATCAAGACTGTGACAAATATACCACACTAATAGTTTGGCAACTGCAGTGTTAGTTTGTCTATCTGTGTTTAATCAGAGCTTTTGTTTGAGTTACTCACAGTTTGGACCATTTCACACAGAACCTAGTCAGAACTATTGACAGAAAGCAAAATTGGCAGCTGTAAAGCTGGGCTCAGAGGGATCTACAGTTACCAGAGTGCTCCACAAGTTTCTGTTGGGGTGATTAAAGTACACATTGTGCTGGTAAAGTGGTTAAACAAGCCATCCATCTTTGCTCCACAGCAAACCTGCCACCTTTGCTTTGTAGACTTTCCAAAAGCATGTTTTGATTCAACAGGAAGCCCTTATGGCACAGGCAAAGACTCTTTTGGAAAATGCACTCACACATACCCCCAACCCTGACGCCAAAACACCTTTTTGTAAACAGTTCCCTAAAAGTCATCCATACAATTTAAGTTGATTAAAAATCTACCTGACATTCACTTTCATGAATGAATCATTCTTTTGAATTGGATATGTTCAATGAATCAACAGACACACAGTTTACAAAACTAAATGATTTGTTTATGAATAAGACTTGATTCAGTTTGGCTCAGTTTTCATTCACTCCTTCAAGTGAACTGTATTAGTGGACTAAAGTAAGAAATAGTGATTGATGGTTTAGGGGCGATTTCGGATTTAGCCCTATTCCTTTAAATTCCTGTGGTAGAAGCACAAGTTACTGCTCCCTGCTGGTTTGGAGTAGTAAATCGCATATATTAAAACCAAGGCTTCATGTAGACCAGGGGTGTCCAAACTCTGTCCTGGAGGGCCACTGTCCTACAGAGTTTAGCTCCAAATTGCCTTAACACGCCTGCCTGGATTGGACGTTTCTATGCCTATAAGATCTTGTTTAATTGGGATTGGAGCTAAAATTTGCAGGGCAGGACATTGGCCCTCCAGGAGCGAGACTGGACACAATTTTTCATAAGAAGAGCAATTCTTATTCTCTTTCTTCTGTTTCACTTTTTTTTTGTGAGTGTGAGAAGGACTGGCAAGTTACATAACAGGTCAGATGATAAGCAGGAACACACCACCATGGCACATCTGTTTATAGTACAGATCAGAGATCACAGACACAAACTTCAGTATATCTTTGCATTTCACATCCACTAGAAATCTATTAACAATCCTCCGACAAACACGTATATCTTACAAAGCCTTATGGCAAGGCAATGCTATACGATGGTAAACGTTGTTTGTGTAATAAAAATCATTTTGCTTTCCTCAAACATATTCACTCACATCCTAATTAGACATTTGCTGAGCAAGGAGAGAGCGTGTGTGTGGCGTTTCAGCAGGTTCTCATTTGCCTGGTTCCTCGGTGCTGCTTGGAGTTTCGAGCTCTTATTGAAAACATCCCTAGGAATTTCCTGCAATGGCCACAACCCAGGCCAACCACTTTCTTCTTTAATACACACACTACATGTGATAGGGAGCATTTGTCTTCGAATTAATGGCCTCAGATTTGTTTTGCTATTGATTTGACACGCATATGACACTAATAAATGACAAAGCTAATATCACAGGCTCTAAAGCAGTATTACAGTCAGTTCCATTAAGGCCAAGGGACAGTGTTTATGTTTTACAGTGTTTGTATGAATGTGATCACTCATCCGTGTGTGTGTGTGTGTGTTGAGGAACTCTCAGCACATGTGTTTTGCAGTTGTTTGTGGTGGTCATTGTATTGTCATGCCTTACAGAAGTACTCAAAAAGAATTGCTTCAAAGGGCCCTTTGACATGAACATTTTTTTTGGTGTCCAACCGAAGGACACTTCACTACCAATGTTCTTTGCGCTGCATCAGTCATTAAAAAAACGTAACAAAAGTTCCAGTGGTTTGGGAAGATGATGTCAAAGTACCTTATGTTAACGTTGATAAAGCAATATGAAGCCTTGGAACCATTTGCATTGAGTACAATTCATTTTAGTAAAAGTTCATTCTGATGGATTGTTTAAATTAAGAACTTTTGTGGATACTTTTGAGCTAAACTGGGATGCAAAAAGCAGCCTGGCTGTAAATTAATTGCTTAAATTGAGTCGCTTATTGATTTGAAAGATGACACCACCAGATGGCATCACAATAACCACCACAATTGGTCCTCTTATTGGCAAGGAATATTATATAATAGAAAGTTAATCTCATGCAGGCTCAAAAGGCAATCAGTTTTATCTGAGTCCTTAAATGGTCCCTCCAAATACACAATAAAAAAGCTCTTAAATTTTTAAATGCAAATCGAATGGCTTTCAGGACCCTGGAAAAAAAAGTCTGTTTGTCTTGAGCTGTGGTGTTATGTAGGTCTGCATCTCTCAGTGCTAAAGTGACTCTCGGTGCTAATTAGACCAGCAGAGCTCATTATCAGTCTCTGCCATTACACGCCTCATTAGCTACTAAAACAACTGATCTGGGTGCTAATGGAATTTAAGCTCACATTACACACATAACACATGATCTCTCTTCTCCCACACACTGTTTGCACTGTGATGCACTTACACAGATGCTTTTACCTGCACATGTGATTTTGTCCAACACATGCACACACACGCACACACACACACATAATATGTGGATGCACTCCAAGACAAATTCTGTGATTTATTATGCAAATTATTTAAGCAGCCTTCTGTCCCTTTACAACAGAAAAAATAACAGTTCAAATCATTGCAAACTAAGTCAACAAAGTCAGAGTCTTGGGAATGACAACCAAATTTAAAAGTTAAATCATACAGTGTGTGAACGATACATTATATTGACTCACCATGATAACCATCAGTTATGATGTTTATATTTAAAATATTAGCATTATATATATATATATATATATATATATATATATATATATATAGTCTTGATTGTTCACATGTGTTTCTTGCTAGTCATTGTTCTTGGTGTATAAATAGCCCTCATGTTTCCATTGTATCTTGTTGTTTTATCTTATTATATATATAAGGTCCTCAGCTCCTTGGTTTTTACAATGACCAACTGTTTATCAACCAACTTTTTAGCAAATAGGTATATGTTTTGAATTTAGAGTTGATTACAAAGCTCTAGAACATGCTAGAGGTTACCAGACAGGAACATTTAGAATATTGCAGAAGATTGCATTTGCTGACAATTTTGCAATGAAATCTGGTATATAAGTAATTTTGGACATGGAACTTTTTGTCAAAATGTAAAAAAAAAAAAATTAATTATAATATTTTACCAAATATCATTCTAACACAATGTCTTACAGTCTTTGTCCACGCTCTTATGTCATTGGCAGTCAGTAGATACCCATTCACCATGCAAATATTCACCAAAAATTGGCCTGGGTATGAATAATTTTGGACTTAACTGTATATAAATAAATAATATTATTTTCTAATATATATGCAGATATATTTGCTACATTGGCTGTTCAGTATACATTTGATTCACACACACTTTTTGTGCATTGCCCTGTCAATAAATGTAGTTTTTGCGCTTCGAGTATGTGTGCACATACCATTACATGTATTTATGTGCAAGAAAGGCTTCTTTCTGTTTACTGCTTCAAAGCCACTTCAACATTCCAAGAAAAAAAGTAGAGACCCCAGCTGTCAGAAACTAAAACAAACTGTAGGGGCAATTTCCCCTAAATGCTTTAACCCCTGTGAGTTTTGACTGTTAATGCGCTCCTGCTCTGCCTGTTTTTGTCTCTTTCCTCCATTTTCACATTTCCCCAACTGTGAAAATGTCCCTATCCATTGGACTGACTTTCTCTCTCTCTTTGGTAAATCTGCCTCCCCGCCACCCAACAGTCACTGTAAGAGAAATGTAAATATTTAAAGCCATAAAGGAAACAGTTTCAATGTTTCTGCATCAAACCCTTGAACCCCAAACCCCAGACCTTGAAGTAGTTCAGTCCAGTTCCCCTACGGCAGCGCCACAGAGCGAGTCCCCTCATTATGGAGTCTGCTGAACTACCACCAGAGGAGTCCCTTTGGACAGGTAAAAGAGAGAAGCACCCCCTTAATTCTCACTAATCTCTGGGTTCAGCTCAGATCCCTGGGATGGCCTGAAGGCTGGAATTTCCTGATCTTTAGAGATTTATAGGAGGTGTGAGAGCTGATCTGTGGTCATATACTCTCGCTCACACTCAGGGCGGCGCAGAGGTTTTGTTGACTCAGAGACCATGTCGAGATTTATAGATTTCCTGCTGCTGTAAAAACTTGCAGAGGGTAGCATGTGTGTGTGGATTAGATGGAGCTGTGCTGCTTTGCAGGTCAGTAGTTTGTTGGGTTATCACGGGGGATTGAGCGCAGGATAGAAGAAAAACAAATAACTCAGAAGTAAAGGCTTCCCTTGAGCATCATCTGACACACACCCACAGATTCACACATGCTAATAATAATGGACAGCAAGTAGAGAACAAACAACACAAAAGTAGTACCATGATCAAAGACAACAGCAGCCTGGCGGACCACAATGCATTTCAATTTCATATCACAGATCTCAATGTGTGCTTTCTCCTCTCTTTCAAATGCTCCCTTTCCCCAAGAAATATTTTGTTTGTTGGCTGTCTATCCATAGGAGCTACCGTGATTTTGCCAAGTAAGACATGTTCCTGGATCAACATATTTTGTTCTTTCCTGAAAATGTAGTCCTATCCCAAACCTAACCCTACCCATATCTTATCCCTAATATCGGAGAGAAATGATATAGGTGAATAACACTGATGTAGAATCACCTAACCCTTGTTGTAAGCCTAAACTTGGCATAAACTGTAAACTTGTACCTCACATTTGACTGGTTGATTGGAATGTTGTTCCTGGATGTTGATCTAGGAACATATTATACGTCACATTCACATAAGTGTTAAGCAGACAAACATATACCATAGGGTTACCCTAACACCGCAATGTATGTATATTAATGCAGTATCAATACTTTTAGTAGATAAAAGGTTTATTTAAACAGTTCAAAGTATGTACAAATTATAACTGAACTAGTTTGCTTTAACTTTTGCTCACTCACTTTGGTTAATGTTTGGTCCGTTTTGCATATAAAAATAAAACACAGCTCACAGGTCTAAAATATGGGCTGAATGACTGTGTGTATGTGTGTGTGGTTTGTCATGTAAAATGTATCATAAAGGTGCTGACATACCTGGACCCAAACCAAAACACTCAAACCAACCCCTGAACCGTTCACAGTACATCTTCTGAGTGCGAAGATTAGACGAGAGGAGAGGGGATTCATAAAATGTATAAATGCAGAACGCTTATTACCCCAAGAGTGAAAACGAGAACAAGTCTGATGAAAGTCAAAGAGAAAGAAAGCTCAGAGCCAGTCTGTTAGGACATTAGTTAAACATTTACATGTATTAATATATGCCAGACACTGTTATTTAAAGGGACATACAGTGAATTCAATGTATTCATACTCCTAGTGAATTGAACCCACAGCCATGGAATTGCTCCCGCCATGCTTTACCAACTTAGCAACGGGTAAAAAACAAACTATGTAAACACCACATGTGCTATACTTTGACTGAATCAGAAGAATGAACTGACAGTCACTGCACCTGCAAACAGGATGATTTGGATGAGGGCTTTAGGTGTAACTGTAGCGAAAAGCTAGGAGCTTTTGCTAAGCCTCCAATGGATTTATTTAAGTCCTGCGCGTGTTTTCAGGATTTCTTAACAGCAGTTTTCTCTTGGTAATCAGAATATACTAACTGCGGTCACAAAATAAACACCACAAATATACGTAATGAATTGTATCAGCCTTTGGAGAGCTAAAGCTCCTGTAGTGAAACGAGTCTGTGTGTATGACACACAGGTTTGTTTGTTTGTTTCTGGGTGTGTGTATATTTATTTATCGTGTGCCAGTGTTTTGGGTGTGGTTGCCTATGAAGAAAGAGCAAGAGATTAGTTCAGGCTGATTTGTTTTGTAGCATGCATCTGCCTCCTTGCATTAATTAAAGGACAGCTTTCAGAAAGACCTCCGTACACGGCCTAAATAAGAAAACAAAGAAAAACCTCACCAATTTGGTAGCCAGGTGACCACCCGCACCTCACCGCAGCCAGAAACTTAATCTAACTACTTCCTCTAGTAACCAAACACTACTCCAGTAACTACTTCCTCCAGTAGCCAAATGTCTGTGAGAACGCTCTGTCCAGCTGGGTTATTAATGTGGCTCAAACCAAATAAAAACAGCAAATATGAAATGAACAGAGGCTTGGCTGTTTTATTTGAAATTTCCATAAAAGATCATTTCTAACCAAGTTTAATATGAACATTAATCAGAGTATGTGGGTGTGATGGCTTGCCGACCATGCCGCCGTGTCATTGAACCGGAGTCAGCGCTGGGATGGGAGACGACGAGGTGAGGAACACAACAGGACCGGCCTCAATGGACCGCCTGTTCCTTCCCACCGGGCCGAAGGGCGTAGCGGCATAATCTGTCCGTCTGATCTGACCGCCGCTCAGCGGTAGCCTCTTCACGCTCCATGCCAGTCGCCCCAGCAGCCTTTGAACTCGGCGGCCAAGAAAGAACTGCAGGCCCCATCTCCCCCCCTCCCCTTCCCCGTCTTCACGAGTGATCAGCAAAATAATGATGATAAAGAAGCATGAAAAGAGACAGCCTTGAAGATTTTCAGCGTGCCGTTAATAAGCTCAAGGAGCATGCTGAGGCGATGAGGTCAGGCTGTATTAGCGCTTATTGCTGGGTTGAGTGACACACAGGATTATCGGCTACGCAGACAAGTGAAACAGCTTTCATCAGCGTGGCGCTGGAGCGCGTGCGTTTGATGTCTCAAGAGTGAAGGAATTATGAGTGTAATATATGTGAGAGCTGAGGCGGAGAGACAGTAGCACGGGAGCATTTTTGTATGGCCTTATTCTTGAAGGAACAAGTGCACCTCGAGATCAAGAACTAGAGAAACTGAGGGTTCTTGAGACGACGTCCGCCCATCACTATATGCACTTATCTGCTTTCTCTTAATATTTGCACACGCCCACCTGAAATTTATCCTCATTAACATGGCTGCTACTTGTTTCCTGTGTGCTACAGGTCATTTCCTGGGGAATCATAGTGTACTGGATATTCTGCGGCAGGAGGGCTATGAGGTGGAGCACACACCAGCACAAGAGCCCATCACACAGTGAGTACACACACATACAAACACTTTACACCAGGTTTGTGCAAAATTCTGAATTAATTCAGAATTTGAATCAGAACGCGGTGGAATTTACTGAATTGCGATGCAAAGAAATTCAACACAGGCAATGCAATCTAGAAAATTAAATTTTCTTCCACCCAGGGCCACAAAAGTTAATAAATCCATCCATCCATCCGCTACAGCTAGACCGATATATCGGCAGGCCGATATTATCGGCCGATATTTGGCATTTTACAAAGTATCAGTATCAGCAGTTATAATGGCCGATAAATGAATATTTAAAATAAAATAAAAAAACGGACGAAACACGCTTCAACCATGTCATGAGTGTTGGAGTTATATAGTTTGTCCACCAGAGGGCACTCTACCGCCCCTATTGGTCACGAGACATACATTGCTTGAATAACAATTAAAAGAACATCCCCATCAGTTCTCTTAACTCAAACAAGAATGACAAAATTTGTGACTATGTCCAGTTTTGCTGCTGTTAAATGAGCCGAGAATGAAGCGGAATTAGCTAGTAATAGTTACGTTACGTTGTTACAATGTAGTTGACTGACTGTCCTTTTAATTTTTGACAATGTGACTGAAGTATTTCTTTAATAGCGCGTGACAGCTATAGCAATGAGACGTATCATCTCTCGTTGGCCTGTTATATTGAAAATATGATTTACAATTTGCAGTACGACGTAATCCATTGCAAAATTATGGCTCATCATAGACTAGCTAGCTAATGCCACTATCATTAGTCTGTTCTGCTGTGACAATAAAAGAAACAAGTTTCTTTTTAAAATGCATTATCATATTATTTTAGTTAACACTCATAAATAACTACAAATAACTAATGTTAGGGAAATCTGTTAATGTTTTGTTGCACGTTTGTGCAAAATATATATATATATATATATATATATATATATATATATATATATATCAGCCGATATATCTGAATATCGGATTTTAAAACCAACAAATATTTGTATCGATATCGGCCTTCAAAATCCTTTATCGGTCGGGCTCCACCATCGGCTTATAAACCTTCAAACTTTAAGGCTTTTTAAAAAACTTGTACTCCAATTGGAACTGAACTTCTGCATCCTGTTTGCTACCTCAATTCAACTTCAGGAACTGAACTTTGAACACAACTCTGCTTCACACTCTTGGCTTTATGGTTCTCTCCCTAAGGACAGTGCTCCTCTTCACCTTTGCCTCCCCGTTAAGATTCAGTCTTCCACTAATTCCGTTTCCTCCCATGCCAATACCACACACACACACACAATAATCATGAAGTTATTTATACAACAAACTTTCCTGAATATCCTGTGGCGCTGAATATAATGATGCATACTACATACACAGAGTCAGTAGTGCATCGTATTTCACCACATAGAAACCCCAAGCACATTGTAAATCACTAGGAGGATATTCCACTTACTGGGCTAAACTGCAAACAGTGCTAAACTATGCCTTTTATCTCCCCCTGCTAACCATGACAAGGTGGGCTTGCACTCTTCCAAACTCAGTCCTCACCCAGTTATCTTTTAGCGAGAGGTGCAATGCCTGCTCAAACAAAGAAAACCCACCTCCATTGTTGGCATACTCGTACCATTACTCAACAGGCCTTTAGGGGAGCTGGAAGGAGGTGATCCAAAGGCTTTGTAGGTTGTACTCGTTAAATAGCTGTTGTAATGGCTCCAACACCCAAAAAAGACGCAAATGGAAAAATGAGGGCGACGAGCAAGCCAACAGTCTCAGAAAGGCAGTTAGAACTCAACCACTGCCACAACATACAGCCGGTGATATTTGAGAAATCTCCTGTTGCAAATTTCAGTGCAAAGGTTTTCCTTTGGCACATTGCGGCACTGGAAGTGGGAGAGGTAGAGAGAGCATGAGGGGGGGTTCTCAGATTGCTGGAGATGATGACAGTGGCTGTGGTAACAAGCTGACAGCTGGATGGACTAGCTGAATGACAGACTGACTGTGGTTTAGAAACATGAACCCTTCCAGCTTTCTCAGGCCTGCTCCCTCTAGCTCACTTTTCTCTCCTCTGTGAAGCGCAAAAAAACGAGGTGATATGATGTGATGGGCAAGTAAAACAACATGCAATGGCAGCTGGACATGTGTTTACTAAAAGCTCATGAACCACAAACTTGAGGACAGAAACCAGTCCTGTCGTGTGTTTGTGGTGTACATATGGGTGATTACGAGATACAAACCAAACAAAACATGCCATGGACCTACTAAACACAGTGGGTTGGCCTAACCACAATGAGGCAGATTGGAATAAAGTACGGTTTACCAAATGTTGTCATGGTAACTCGATGAAATGCCCTAGGGCACTCACCAGCTGGAGGTGACAAGAGTGGTATATCTTGAGCAATGCTACGCCCTACTGGTTCACTATGGTAAAGTCTATGTCCAAAAGTCTATAATGAAACAAGAGTCATGACTGTATAACTCCAGCATTTAATAGCTGTGTGGATTGGTATGCAAGTCTGAATTTGGATATCAGTAAGGGAGCTCAAGACTTTGAGGTTGTAGTTTTGACCTCACTGGCTCTTTGTAAATTCTTAGCAAGCCGAAAGGTTGATATGAAGCTGTTTGAAGTCAAAGGTATCTCCAAAACACATGCACACACACCATAAGCCAGAGCTTTTTTAAAACGCTACTAGGATTTTATCTCCAGTACTTCAAAGGTGTCTCCTGACACTACCCAGTTCTCAAATGTATTAATCCACTATTTTAAGTAGGGAATAGGGATGCATCGATACTAAATTTCTGACCTACAGTGTGCCGATAATCAGAAAATTGCCACATGTTATAAATGTCTGATATTAAAAATAAAATATTCGTTAATAATACATTTTAATTAAAATTATCTTTAAATACATTTTCAAAAATAGTAAAAGCTAAAAAAAATACTAATTTTAAATGCTACAACTAGATTTATGACCTAAACTGATAGCCTGCTATTATTTTTATATGATATAGATGGCTGATATTCAAATATTTATTATTAGTTATTTTAATTTAAAAAAATGTTATGTAAATTGAAAACTAAAACTAAAAAATTAACAATTTTAACCACTGCAACTGAATTTAAACATCACAAGGTGATAATTTAGTATTAACAAAAATGGATATTCATTTTTAGATTTTCTAAATTATTTACATTATTCAATTAATAATGTTTTATACTAGTGAGCATTAGATGATGGTAAAAAATAATCTCAATTTAAAATGTAAAGCATGAACTTTCATTAATTAAATCAGCTAGTATATCCAATATTGACAAACACATTAAAAAAACGAATAAATGATATGATACTGATAAATCATGCACCCCTTATTTTAAGCATAGTGATAAATTTGTTGTTTCGACAATTTCCCATTAAAATTCTGCATCCCATAAGTTTTTTAACTTGCACGTGTTCTCACAGAAGCAGCTGGTCTGAGGTTGAGGGGACTACTGTGAATCCCTCTGAAGACAGCTCTGAGTCAGTGACTGAATGGACAACAGAACCTCCAGAGCTAGAGGAGATCAGCCAGGAAGAACTCACACACATGCTGCTGCCAGACAGTCTCAGCCAGCTAGAGGAGTTTGGCCGCTACAAGCGCCCTCGTAAAACCCATCATACACACAGTCGGCCACGGCTGTTCAGTGACCTGTGGGTGCGCATAGGAGACAGGTGAGGACACAACACATCCCAGAAACCGCAGGAAATTCAAAGCTGCTTTTTACTAATAAAACCCACATTTTTGTTTCCATTTTGACCGTAGCACAACTCCACACCTGAATATGAGGATAACCAATGGCTATGTGACGGTGGAACCTCCTCAAACACGGCAGGAACAACAGCAAAGACGGACGCCGCTCAGAGACAGACTGAAGCCCCCTAGCCTTCCCACAAACCCCAGCATACTTGACTCCGCTGCTCCAAACCCAACATATGCGCTAACATGCCTTTTGGCCAGTCTCATTTCACAACTGCTTTTCACTTCCTGAAGAGGGAATGGGTCTCTTGGAAGCTCACAAACCTACTCGATCAGAATTGTATCTGAGTGACTTTGCCTGTGGTAAAAATAAATGGCAGTAAAGTACATTTAGGTACTGCTTAGATCAATTTTGAATGTCTGCCTTAGTGCCTACAATAAATTAGTTGCTGTAGTATGTAACAGCAGACATATGTGAGACATTTCTAATTGTTACATCAGGCAGAATGGTAGTCTGAAAGAATATCAGTAAAAGAAATACTTATGACTCTGACCAGACTTCATTCATAAGTATCAGCTAAGACTTTACCTTGATGTGAATACCCACATGACTGTTCCCTCCTGCCCCATTAGAGCAGACAGCAAAACATGAATGTGCTTTTTATAATAAGTGAAATGGGGCAAAAGAAAGTATACCAAACTATCAGTATCATATAAAGGTTAAAAACCTAAAATATGTAATAGAGACTGCTATTATGTGATATGGTCACTGACAGATAACTGAATAACTTAAATAGTTCACAGAGATGACACTTATATTTTGTAAATTGTGCATTTGTTCATAAAGAAATTTTATATTTATTATTTCATGAAGAGTATATTTTCATGCATTTGTCAAGTATTAAAGTTAACAGAGTTATGTAAACAATCTTGACTCCTCACTATTAATTGATGTTTTCAAGGTTGCTAAAACTTGAACGCATACTGCCCTCTACTGGAACTCAACGCATTTCTTTTTAGTTATAATTTTTATTTATTGTATAGTAGCCAAACTAAAACCGTAAAAACAGTTGCGAGTTGATTTATTAAATGGAGGAAGAAAATGTGGTCGACAGTTGCTATTATCCACATTTTCAATGATGTCAAGTTTTGTTCCACCCAAAAACGTTATCATTTTGTAATCATCACTTACTCTCGTGCAGTTCCAAGGCAGAGAGGTAGGTTTCCCATAATTTCAAATCGGATGGTTATATTTAATGCCAAGTTTCGAGTATCATTAAAAAACATCATTAACGTATTCCTTTATGAGTCATGAGCGAGTAATCATTCGCTGTGACGTGTTCAACTCAAAAATGGCTCTGACGTAAATGATGCAAAACCCCTTTTGTTATCACGTCATGACCGCAAGGCGGTGCACAAGGGAAAAAACAGTCAATAAATACTGAATATTATTATTTTTGTGAAGATCTTCGCACAAAACTTCCGTATGGGTTCATAAGACTTGGAATATTGACCACCATTCGTATGGACTAGTTTTATGGTAGCCTGGCTACGTTTTATCTCTCTTTTTTGTAGCTTGGCATTTAAAATTCGCTTTCATTGTATTAAACATGTGTTGTATCTGTTTGAAGGAAAAAATAAGTACTGCGATGGAATATATTTAGTCTAAATTATTTATTTAATGCAAATCAACCTATCCTGTTTGATCCACTAGGTGGCAGACAACACCTTTGTAACTGATTGTAGGCTACCTTAAGAAATGTTGCATTCTGATCTTCAACCTCCAGAAATACGTTACAGAAGATGGTTTGTCGACGTTCAATAATCTTGAGTTAAAAAAAATAAAAATTTTGTACAACAATATATTTTTAAGTTTTTTATTGAATAATTTTGACATATACCCTATAATAGGACTTACAGTATTTTTGTTTCAATTTAAGTATATATAAATAATTACATTACATCGACCATTTGCCCATTGCCTTTATTTTCATCAGGAAATTATTTCTCAATTTCACTTAAAAGAAACTGAGCACAGACAAAATGCATTGATTCATATTAAATGGTTAAAATAAATAATTGCGAACCATTTTTTTCCCACCAAATCAATACATTCCACTGACTTATATCCTATAGAATTATATCTTGCTCAATTGCCTATATTTTTGCCCTTCTTATAACTAAAGGCTATTAAACTATTAATACTGCGTGAAGTTTAAACACTTCACATCTCAAGTAATAAATTAAATCTAAAAGCAAAACTGGATAGGCCTATCGATTTTATGTCATTATATCTGCACCTCCTTTTGTACTACAGAAGTACCTCACTTATCCAGGCAGAGAGAAACAAGTTTTAAAATAAACAGCTATTTCGCCCCTTAAGCCAAGACAGGACAATGTTTGCCTTTGCTAAAATACCATTTTGCCTTGGCTTTGGGGTGTTATTTGAGGGAGTAGGGGTCCTGACAGGCTGTGACCCCTCCCTGGGCTTGGGGACAGAACGCCCACTGCATATTAATAAAAGATTACTGGGGAAAAATCAATGTCTGAGCAAACTCATTAAAAATGCTTCTTTCGTCGTAAATGATTTTTGTTCTTTACCTCCACTCTCTCTCTCTCTCCCCCTGTTGCTTTTCCCCAGCGGTAATTACTTTCACAAGTCGTTTTCTGCCCTTTGAGTTGCACCGTTTCACAAATGAAGGTTAAGTTTGTTTAACCGTGCTGGATTTGCCATCCATGTTAAAGCATATAATGTGGAAGGCATGACTTGGCCCACACACCTCCAGGACCCCCTCAGCTTTAAAGCCTCCCTTTGCACGGTCATATGGTCCAAGGTTAAGGCCCACCAGGGCTAGACAAAGATGCGGTTTCAGCATCTTGTAGGCTACGCACTGGAGATGCTGAGGATGGTCAAAATAAATGTAATACTATAGATTCTATTTACTATATATATATATATATATGAAGAGTTCAGATGCAAAAGCCTCTAAATGCCATTTGAAATTTTCTTCTAAAATGACCATTTTTATCAAACTTGTATATTTTATTTCAGTAATTTCACTTAAATGACAATTAATAGGTAATCTTCATTGCAATTTAAGTGAAATTACTGAACTTAATTATACAAGCTTGATAAAAATAGTCATTTTAGAAGAAAATTTCAAATGGCACTTAGAGGCTTTTGCATCTGAACTCTTCATATATATATATATGAGTAGTTTTTTGTTATATACTGTATATATATGTGTCTGTGTGTAGTTTTGATTGGGGTCCTCAAATGCTTTTTGCAAATATATCTAGAGTAGTTCTAATTGAGAAGTGAAAGATAAAGCATGCACACAATCATGAACTCAAGGTCTTTCAAATATAACACTAATTCAGACTACATAATATGTTTCATTTAATCAATCAAAATTTCAGGGACACGGCTATAAAACACACAAAACAAGAGGGTGGCTTTGTTCCTTACACATGGGACTGCCATTGGAAAGACTCCTTAAGAGAACGGTGGAAATAAAGGACAATTTATTATTTCAAATAAAAGCTATTCTTTCAAACGGAACGTTTGGATAAACACATTAGTGCATCAATACTCACCTTGAAAAAAATACAGCTCTCATCATAATACGAAATTACAACATATTATGGTATAAGCGTTATGCAAATTATAGCTATATTTACAGAAATAAAAATATATGCTATTTACAAATGTTTGTTTTACAAGTTTATTACTTCTAAAGACATTGTCATTATATTTACATAATAGTAGGTGACATGAAAAATGATATTATTTAAATCGGCACGTTCAATTATTTAATTTGACATATAACATCCACAAAGAAAGGTTGCATAAAATTGTAGGCAAGGTCTGCTTTTATATAATGGTTTTCGCATTGTTAGCATATGTTTAATTCTATAAATATTTGTTTTCAATTTAATTAGTTTTTGTTTCGCATTAAATATTCACAATCTTCGAATATTATTATTTTTATTCTCATGAAATTGAGATGGTGCATGAGAGACAGCATCTCAAGTATATTTGATAACCACGGTAAGTGTCCGTGTTTTCTGTTAGCGTTTTAACCTAGCCCAATTTAGTAAAACGTATTTTTATTCCTAGCAGACAAAATTTGGCATATAAAAGTATTGGGTAAGCCAACAAAAAAATTACAAAAGTTTAAACAAAATGTTACGCCACTGCAATGTAGGCTACTATCAGTTTGTATTAAATATGCACAAATTTATATACCATAGGCTACATTTAATGTCGCACTGGAATAAATATTTTGCCACCTAGGGAGAAAGTTTCAATAGGCGAACAGACTGAGAGTGAGGTAAGAAAAGAGTAAGTAGGCTATAGTGGTTCACAGGTTTTCTCGACGTTGCACCGATTCATTTATTCGTCAACAAGGGGCACTTCACCTCACGCGCTCTCTTTGATACGGACTGAAGCGCGTGCTCTCAAAAACAGACGCTAACAAATTTATTCTAAATAAATAAATAAATAAAAAGTAAATGGAACTATCGAGAGAGAGAGAGAGAGAGAGAGAGAGAGAGAGAGAGAGAGAGAGAGAGAGAGAGAGAGAGAGAGAGAGAGAGAGAGAGAGAGAGAGAGAGAGAGGAAGTAGTGGTAAGCTTCACTGACACGCACGCGAGGATCCACAGCTTTGATGCTCCAGTGATGACAATCACCACATAATGATGATGTCTGATAATTACATACACATGAAAGCTTGTCTGAGGCAACGAGAGAGTAAAAAACAGAGAAACAAATATGATTATATCCAAAGATACTTTCCCGTAATGAATACCAATTCAAATATTGGATTATTTTTATTCACTAAAGCAAAATGTGGAAACATTTGACCTCAAAAATGGTTCAGAGTACTAGTTTACACATCAACAAGCATTGTTCACACCATATAATGTTCCATCACCGTTCACATATAGGCTACATCAAATAAAAAACCATAATGATCTGAATTATAGTTATATGTTCAGGAGATTTATGTCTCTCTTTGCCTTTATTTCATCATCTGTGAGCAGACTTGGGAAAAGCTGTTTAAAGGAGCAGTGCATCATCAATCTAGAGTAATCATTTATATCTGTGTAATTTTCAAGCTCATAAATTCACACTTTAGAACTTGAGCCATGCATAAAACAATTATTTTCCTTCTCTTTTCCTGTGCACGCAAGGAGGAGGAGGGGGATGGATGGGTTGGATTTGGAGTATAGAGAGTGAAAAAAAAGGGGATGAGTGTTTGACCATCAGCGTTTAGTCCTTAGTCAGACATCAAGGCACACAAACACACACCTTAGCCTTCATCTCCCCGGGGAGTTTGCTAGAGGTCATAGGGAAGGTGGAGGTCAAATGGTCCTGGATTAAATTTGAGCAAACATTGCTAATATGTGTGTGAGTGTGTTTGTTTGTGAGTGTGAGGCTTGTCTGCTAACACACATAGCCAAGCACATACATATGCAAATTATATGTTTAAGTGATGAGAAGCATGCACAGAAGAGATCAAATATTTTCCCATCAGTCAGTATCCACAAACACCTGTTTGAAATGTCACAGAAAGTGTTTCAGGATGCAGTCGACACCATGGAAACAGCATAGCTTTATTCGAAGATGCAGACCTACACAAATCAAGGGCATTTGTCCTTAACTGAGACCCTGGACAGGAGACAAACAAGGCAACACTGTAGGCCTCAGACGCACTCTGAAGGAGAACCCAGAGACTAACTTAGAATGGGTTTAATTTGAACTCACTGGCTCCATTAACTTAAGATCTTTATCACCTCCCCCAGGTGTATCCAGGTAACCTCAAGGCCGACGAGCTCTTAAACCCGAGACAGTCAAGGTAACTCGTAACTGCAGTGCTGTCTCGTAAAAACATCCTGTTTGCCAAAGGCTGATCAGCCTCCTTTTAAAACTAGAGGACAAAAGAGGAACTGCACCATGCTTGATCCATTTCAGCATCTATCCGTTTTCTCTACCTCAAGATGTTTTCTCATTTTCACCTTAATTCTCAATCAGTTTCATTTGTTTCTCCTTCGATTTCTTTAGGTAAACATGTATATGTTTCTCTCTTTGAATGTTTGATTGGACATGATAAGAGCAGCCATAATAAGAACTTAATGTGGTCAAAGGCCACCAGCCAGGTGTAAAATGAGCAAACAACTCTGACACACACACACCATATTCAAATAGTCACAGTATCGTTGCATAAAGTGTTGAGAAAACACAGGCGAAATAAACCATCAGCCACACAACAGCTACCTGAGAATAGCACATTAACACTGTTGTCACACACATGAACATACACAATGACAACAGGTCGCTGTTTACTGCTGGCTTTGCTCACAGTCTATTTTCTCACCTTCAACAATCACTTGTTTATTTCCATCTGTAAACAAGCAAACGCACAAGCAAAATAGGAGCCATTGACACCGATAGCATAATACTCTTTCGCTCTCACTCTTCTCTCTCTCTCTCTCTCTCTCTCTCACTGTGTGTGTGATGCTTTTCACCTCCCACACACTCCTCTCCATCTCTCTCTCCCCGCTCTTTCTGGTGTGATTTTGCTCCTCTGCTCTTGGCATTATAAATTCATTGTGCACAGCTTGTGCTTGTAAGCTTGATTGAAGTGACGGGCTCTGGTTCCTCCGGCGTGCTGGCTGGAGGGTGCTATAGCAAATGGCCCGATGGCACTGTTTGGATAACACTGACCTCTCTCCCGCTGCCGCCGCGCGCGCCTAAGTGAGCGGTTTTATGGGACTCTGGCGCTCGTAAGTGGAAGGGCAAAAAAGAAAAAAAAAGAGGCAAATTGATCAATTCAGAACTGGAGAGAGAGGAAAAAGATCTGGGTGATGGTTTCGGAGCACATTGTAATTTCCACCTGCCCCCTTTTTCCTGTGAACAAAAGTGACAGCTATCAAACTCGATTGCTGAGAAGAACACAAGAGCCGAGCGCCTGATCTGCATTCTAGAGGCGCCGTTGCCAAGGTGACGTACTGTATGTGGCGGGAAAACCACTCGCGCCACTCCTTAGAAATGGATATTCGGGTCTTTTGTGCCATGTCATTATTGTATTTATCAAACCAATCATGGTCGCACGGCCACTCACGCGGTGTGCCACATATGGGTAGCCGAGTGCCAATGGGTTTAAATGTAGCGATGAGTGCTGATCAAAGACAATGAGATTAATTGAGGGGCGAGCCTAGGTTTGCATAAAGAGATGTGTGGGTCGTTAAGATGAGCAGAATCCCGGTGACGACACAGGGTTTCACGCCTCAAAGCGAGGCCTCGAATTCACCTGTCTATCGGAAAAGATTTTTACGACATCCCCTATAGTTTACATACTAGTTCATTTTAATGAACAAACGTGAAAAGAGCTTGCCATGTGCCGCTTTTATGATGTAGGCTAAATCAAGACAAGACTCCCTGTCTCGCGCTCACATTCGCTTTTTTTTTTTGTCTTTTTAAAATAATCGTCTTTAGTCTTATGCAACATCGTCCAAACAAAAAGTCAGATAAAAAGTTATGAGGATCGCAATATGGCTCGTCCCTGGAGGCGGGCGATCGTAAAATATCATTGTAACTCTCACATGGCAGGTGCTTTTAGCGCAGCGCCATTAAACCTGTTAACAGGGAGGAGTCTGTCGTCTCCATACGCTGAGAGCGGACTTTTAAACTAGAACGTTGTTGTTGTGTTTTAATTAAAACGACGGACCCCTCCCATTGATCAAGCGGTAGGGAGGTAAAGGAGAGAATTCATGTAGGTTTAGCGATTTGACAGGGCTGAAGTCAGCAGAATTTTCCAGCAACCCCACCACGCACGCAACACAAGGATAGATAGATAGATAGATAGATAGATAGATAGATAGATAGATAGATAGATAGATAGATAGATAGATAGATAGATAGATAGATAGATAGATAGATAGATCATAACGAATAGTAGGCTACCTATGACTATTTTTATTTGTCTCAGGGAATATGTGGCGCATAGACATAGGTCATAATTATTTTCTCGTTGCAGAAGAACTTCACAAGGATTCGAGGTGTCCAGGGAGCCGGGTGTTGTATTGTATTCGGGGTCACTAGGAGGCGCTGTTGAACACGGCTTTGTCCCTGTCTCCATTCTTCAACACCGAAACTGAAAGCGTCTGCAGGACAGGCAATTTATCCACCGTGATTAGAGAACAACCCAGATGGATGAAATGCTTAACAGTGGCTTTAATGAAATATTGCAAATTAGACATATAGCGAACTCTAAACCTGAAATATTATTAACAGAGAGACATTTAATTGTGCTTATAATACACAAAGGCCTAAGTGATTGATCTACAAGCTCCACCTAAAATTCCAAGTGTTGAAATTAGCCTACGTATTTGAACCAGTTTAGTGCTGGATTAGGCTGTTTTTTTATAGTCCATCACAGACATGAGAACCAACCGAGCTGTTATTTTGTAGCCTATCCGAACCACAAATTAATTTTCATGATAAACTGAAAGTACACTCTAAAAAATGCTGGGTTGTTTTAACCCAACGTTGGGTCAAATATGGACAAACCCGAAATGTTGGGTTAAAAATGTAATGTAAAAATTTAACCCAACTGCTGGGTTAGTCCATATTTGACCCAACGTTGGGTTAAAACAACCCAGCATTTTTTAGAGTGTAGCCTAATAAAATAACGTTTTATTAAGAAAGAAAGAAATTTTGAGATGCACATATTAATTAAGAATATGACTTGTCATGTCTTTAGGTCGCTATTTATCCTCATATGAAATATTATATGATTATTTAGCAAAATGATAGGCTGTTGAAAAAACTGCCATGTGAATTAAGTTTAAGTCAATATTTTGAGATTTAGTGTGACTGTGACGGTTGACCAAATCCATAACTCAGCAGACTCGTGTGAAATAATTACGGGGAAGCTAAGAGAGGATCGAAGAGGGTGAAGAAATCCAAGTGATTCAAGACTTTTCACGAGGTGCCCTATAGAAATGTCCAAACACCAGTGAATGACATTGTCCTGCTGGTCACCTCTCAACGTCGATATTTCAATGGAATGCAAATCTCGGGGTCTACAGGGCTTGCTATGGGTGATCCATTGATTTGGGATGAATACAGTGACTACTTTCAAACCCTTCACAGTTATTAGGCCTAATAGAAAAACATAAAATAAAGGGAAGAAAAGAAGAAGGGATCCGCACAAATGGTGCGAATTGCTCGCCTCCTCCAAGCCCTCTCCAGCAGTTTGGCCAGCAATTTGCATTCCTTTGTACGACAACTTGTAATCCTCCCCTCAGCATGCCAAGAAACACACAACAGATTTATTGTCCCAGTCAACAAATCGTTTAGGTCATCCCAAACCTATTACGGCCTAATGCAGCGAGAGAAATAGGGAGAGAGAGAGGGAGAGAGAGAGAGGGAGAGATACTCCAGACCCAGCTCTCCCCTCGGTCTCATCACACGAACCAGTGGTTTCCAAACACCGATGAGGAGCACAGAGCTCGGCCTCTTTGTTGAAACCCCGAGCTATTCATGCCAAATACACTTCTGAGGACTAAAACACTTCTCGAGGTGGGTTGGTAGGCTACAGGGCAATGAACACGGCGGATTCTCAATCCTGCACTTCTGTGGCGAATGCGCGAGCTGAAATATTTAATTAGGCTACTTTTAAAAATGCTTAACATTTGTGTTGAGATTCGAGTTGTCTAAAACAATTTTGACAGCGAGATATTATGACATCAAGGGATGTCCCGACCAACGAAGTTAATTCGAAGATAATTTCATTGGAAAGGAATCACGTTAAGACTGTATTGGTGGCAACTGGCAAGAGCACGTCCTCAAGAAACGGCGCTGAGACGTGTGTTAGTTTTGCGTGCAAGACTGTTAGTGCAGGGAGAGAGAGAGAAAGAGAAAAGAGGAGACTAGAGCCCATCTGCTAGCCTTTGTGTCGCACAATCCAAGAATCCAATGAGGGGTCATCAGAAGAAGAGACAGATCGCCCGCGGAGAAAAAACACTGAACAACCAAACACGTGTTTTGATTCCATTCGTTTTGTTTGGAAACCCACATTGATTTAATTCGCGCGCTTTTCATTTTCCAATTTCCAGGTAAAATGGGACACTATTCTTTCTACAAAGACAGACAGTAAAAAAAGTTCATAGCCCACAATAAATTGGCAAATTTATAGGCCTATCATTATAAACATATGAAACTTATTTGTATTATATAAATGATTAGGCTTTAAATGTATAGGCTTATCATTATATAAAAAATAACTATTTATATTCTATAAATAATATAAATAGGCTAAATAATAAATAATATCAATACATTTATCTGATTATTTCATATAGCCTAGTGAAATTATAATTTAATCTCAACAAGGTTACGTCTTGTTTTGGCAAGGAAGCAGCAATTATGTGGCGATTACAACAATATTACAGTAATGAAGCGTCAGGCTTGCAAAATAAATTGCGGGGATCAGATTCCGTTCAAACGCTGTCTCACTGCCAAGCCTCGGTCCTATAGTCTTCTGCCCTACTGATGTTAAACGGAAAGGCTTGAATTGTTACTTAGATGTTATTTTATAACATGACAGACTCTCACACAACACACAAACACTCACACAACTTTGCTGCTTGTGAAATAGGCCTAAGACACCTCACACACGGGCTAAATCGGGATTTGTGTAATGCCGATTCACTCTGATTTTAATTGTGCGTTTCCTTCCACAAACTGCAACGTCATTTTCTGCTGTGATTCCATTACATGACATCATTCAGGGAGCATGAAAAGGATGAAACCTCGGCGGCATCTCCAGCTCAATTCGGTGTGTTAGTCGGCTTGGAAACTAAACTTAAAACATATGCTCGTTTGTGGGTTTTCTTCCTCGGTCACTTATGGGTAGTTCTGACGTGTGTCTTTTGTGCGGACATGCGAGAAGCAATCTGTCGGTTAACTGTGACGTCGTTTACTATAAAATACATTTTTGGATTTGGAAAGTGTATAGCCATGTGTAGCCAGTATTAAAATATGAAGTATCATCGCTGATGCTACTCATCATAACGCCCAAACTAACAACAACTTGCTAAAGTATTGCATTTTCCATAGCCAATAATATAGGCTTATAACAACAATACAATGGTCCATTGCTATCAATATAAATGTACTTATAATTCAGACAATTATGATATATATTTAATTACATTTAGGCCTACACATCAAAACCTTAATAGCCTATTTATATAATACTATTAGATATCCTATTATTATTATTATTTGTGAAATATGGAACATTGTCTTCAAAACCCAACTAAAATCTGCCCATACTGCCTTCTGTTATTAATTTATATTTGTCAAATACAATTTTCCATCTTTATGCGTCAACTCTAATAAACCGTGAATTTTCAGGAGCGTGTTTGTAAGTTGTGTTTGGCAAAGGATTGTGGAGCTTTTCACGATCTGACTTTGTTTAGTTTCAAAGGCTTTATTTATTCATTTATTTCATTCATAATTAATTTTTCTTCCCGGGGCACTCTGTAAAATAGCTGAGAACTATTATATTTCTGTCCAAATGGACAACTTACAGCTGCTTTATTGAAAGTAAATCGGGTTTGAGGACACAGAAAACACAGACTCTTTGTAGAAAGCTGTTCTGTGTGTGTTTTGAGTTAGGCATAACGTTTCACGCGTGTCAGAAACTGAAGGAAATCCTGAAAACGAAAGAATATATATATATATATATATATATATATATATATATATATATATATATATATATATATATATATATATATATATATATATATATTCAGCAGTCTCGATTATTCCAATACGTTTGGTTGTCAGCCAAACACAAAGGCTATTAAAATCCCACACTTTCCAACGCTATCTCACTACAAATTCGTAAAGACATTTTTTTTTTAAACAGCTGGGTTGGGTTAAATCTATTGTCAGATTAGCCTATGTTCCTCCACAGAAGAGGGCGAATGTGGTGCTGAGCTCAAATAGCATATAAACCTGTATCGAATAAATACATTTAGATATTGTGGGCCTTTACTGTCTTTTGAACAGTCTTTCCACAAACTCAGCCAGGCTGTGTCTCCTAGCGAGTCACATGCCCCGAGACCGAGTTCTCTCGATTTATTCGGCGTGTTAATTGTTCATTGACGTTCATTAGGTCACATTAATTAAAAATACATTTCTATGAATTTTCAGTCGCTTAAGATTCGTAAATTAAATAGACAAAACACAAGGTTAAAGATTGCTGTATAGCTATATTTGTCTCGCGTAAAAACGACATACAGTTATTTTGTCGAACACTTCATAACGAAATAAAATGCGCGAATTTTGGTTGCAAAAACATTGCGTGAAAAGGCTGTTGAAATGTATATGCTTATTCAAAAATAATGCATAATTATAAGACCCCCTCAACCTTGTTTTGACCTCCTCTGGTTGGGTTCAAGTCATAATTAGGGAGGTCACACCTCCCAATTCCTCCATAATTTGCACCTTGACTTTATTCAATAAAGAGCTCTGCAAATGTGCAGATGTATGGGAACAAATCTGGCAATTACAGAGAAAATAGTTAAATAAAAGGCTATTATTTTACTACTACAGAAAAAAAAGCTATTCCCATATTCCCAGAGCCCCTATTCCTGGTTGTCTTGGTGAGTGCATAGCCAGGCAGCAGGCAGTGGTTTGGATGTGGAGGAGGTGGTGAGGAGATAAGCAGGTGTTTGTTCTTTGCAGTGCATAGTGTGTTTCAGTAGTGAGCCCCCCCAATCCCACCCCTTCCTCAATGATCACAGCCCGCATTCTGCAGCCACCTCCACTTGGCTGTTCCCCCTGTCTTTGATCAAAGCCCTCCCACACACACACACACACACAGCTGCCCATGTGTGAGCTTCTGCCTCACTCCCCCCAAAACCCCTTAGATCACCCCCAGAGAGTCCTCAGGGTGGGATAGCTGTGTTTGTGCAGTTGGGTGCAACGGATTGAAAGAGAGAGGTAGAGATTGCCAAAAAGCTTGTGTGTGCAAGAGTGTGTTAGTGCTGGTAGCAACAACAGACTGAAAGCAAAGGAGTCCTTATGTGTGTGTGTGTATGTGTGTGTGTGTGTGAGAGAGAGAGAGAGAGAGAGAGAGAGAGAGAGGGAGAGAGAGAGAGCGAGTTTAATTTTGTTTTGTGTACATGATTAAGTACACAGACTTTCAGATGTTTAGGCAGACCTTTTTAACACACAAACAGACAAGACCACAAATGAAAGCCTACAAACCCGCTGTCAGTAAACATATGTGAAATGTATAGACACATGGCAACACCTGCATGCGCTTATTGTTCTGGAACGGCCCTCTGATATTTCACTTGACCTGACATTGTAACTGTTTCTCTGATACATTAAGCATGTCTGTTAAAGTGCTGTCACTCAGCCAACAACATCAAATTATTGCTAACTCCAATAGGTTTTAAAGATAGCTATGGCACAAAATCTTAACATTCAGGATTATACATTAAAATATACTGCATGTTCAAAAATTAATATTTAATTAATATAAAAAATATAAAATGTCCTTTAATTTAAGAAAATTCTTAATATCAATCAATCAAACTTTATTTATAAAAGCACTTTAAAACCACTGAAGTGGAGCGAAAAGTGCTGTACAGAACAATAAATAAAATACAGAAAATAAATATATATCATATAATACAAAAAAGAATCAAGAGACAAAAAATAGCCACTGTAAAAAATAATCATGATTTTAACGGTAAAAGACTGTTAATTGGTTAACAGAAAGTTTCCGCACTATATACGGTAAATAACTGTGATATAATTTTACTGTAAAATACTGTTAAATTTACTGTTTTTTAAAGTGAAAAAGAACAACTCATTGTATAATTTTTTTAGTGAAAAAACGTAAATTGACATTCCCACAATTCTCTGTGTGACACTTCACATTTTATTTATTTTTGTTGAAATAACTAGGTTCCTCATAGTTTATAGTTTTTTTTCTAATCAGTTATGTACATTCGGGTTTTATTTAATGTTGTTAAATTAATGTTTATTGCATGGCGTGTTACCATGATGATGTTTAATGTTTGTGTGAATGATACTGTGCAGCTTCTTTATATTAGTATTAGCCTTCTTATGGAAGATTGCTTGTGATGAGTTTTGATTGCACTTGTAACTGGTTATCAGTGTATTACAATGGTACAAAACAGATATATATTTTTCAAAAGGTTGTCAAATCTACATTTTATCAGAAAATGAAATATGGTTTATTACTATAAATTTTAAACTAAGTCTGTAAAACCATTAACATTCCTACCAAGTTCTGACAACCACAGCTGCCATTTTTTTTAACGTAAAAATTACGGTTTTATTTTTTACAGTGTAAATTAAAAAAGGTGGACAAAGGGTGGAACTTCAGAAGCAATTTAAAATAAAAAGACAGTGAAGAGGCTTGTATTATTCTAATGGAATAATATTCCTTTAAAATTCTTAGCATTTCTAAAGCATTTTAACAAATGAAGTCAGCTGTGCTGAACAGTTGCTTCTCCTCCTTTCTAGGCCTCACAGCCATGGTCAGTGAGCGGGGCCGTCTCTAGACGGTGACGATTCTATAATTCATGTCCATTTTTTGTCTAATTTAGAGATTTTTGCGATTTCGAGGTAGGACGTGTCGCATGCTAAAATGCAAGGAGACAGGATAAAGCTCACTGCAGGAAATCTGCATAAGGATAATGATTGTAGAGGTTCACCCAGATGAAGGATGATAACTGACTTTTACGGATTCATCAATCACAAAAATCTCTAAAAAGGATAACAAATGTAAAATGATAATTCTGATACATTATGATTCAAACAGCCATGAAAAAGCATCAGCGGGCCATACAGTAAGACAAAACGCACACATCACGAGCCTGTCGTGAAAACATGGCTATTTTCTTTACATCTCAAGGTTGTTGTCACAGCTCACTTATGGTTGAGATCAAAGCAGGGCATCCAGAAAACTGCCCAAGGGCTGAAAAGCTGAAAGACAACCATCAGAGAGAAAGACAAAAGAGGAATGACACATGGCCAGTCATGTCTGCACCCTCTCCAATATACAATACGCCTTATGCCAATGAGATTCCTCACACAGGCCTGATTTCCACAAACTCCATGTGTTTTGCCACAATAGTGGTTGCGCAGGGTACAAGAATTTCACATGAACACAAACTGGCTGCGTTGGTTTTTAGGCATTGTCTTTGTGCTTCTCAGAAACGATCAGATGTTTTTAATGAAACAAGTCTCACAAGAAGTAGCCTTCAGCTGTTTTGCCTTTACAAACAGAGCTTTACCAATAAAAAATAAACAAATCGATAAATTTTGTCCAATTTAAAGCACAATGTGGAAAAATTACAGGGTCTAAAATCCAGTCTAAACTGCAAAATAAGCGCATAATAAAAATTATTGCACATCAATATATATATATAAACGATCTCCCTTTAGTTTGTCCTGATGACTATATTCAGATGTACGCAGACGATACAGTCATTTATGTTCATGGCAAAAACACAAAACAAGTTTCGGAAAAACTTACACAGTCTATGGCCCATGTTGCTGAATGGCTAAACCAATCATGCCTAAAACTTAATGTAAATAAAACAGTATCAATGTATTTTTCAAAAACAAACATTGCAAATAATCAAGCAGATATTTTTGTAATGGGGGAAAAAATAAAAGTTGTGTCAGAATTCAAATATCTAGGTATCTTAATAGACTCTAAATTAACTTTTAAATCACAAATAAAACAGGTCTGCAATCGAGTCAAATTTAATATTGCAAATTTCCGGTTCATAAGACCACAATTGTCACTTCAGGCAGCCAAAATGTTCATGTACAGTATGGTTCTGTCTCACATTACTTACTGTCTTACAACCTGGTCACAGGCAAATAAAACAACACTAAAACCTTTAGAGTCACTTTACAAACAGACAATTAAAATTCTGGATAAAAAACCCTCAAGTTATCACCATTGTGCCATTTTACAGAAGCATAAGCTTTTAGGTTGGGAAAACGTCATCAAGTATTCAAATCTTTGTCTGTTATACAAAATCATCCATGGTCTGTCATCCCCTCCACTCAGTCAGTTTGTGAACATTAGAAACACCACACAGAGAGTAACACGAGGGTCGGCCCGAGGAGACTGTGTTGTTCCTCTGCGAAAAAGTGCATTTAGTCAGAGTGCCTTTTCAGTTACAGCAGCGCAGGAGTGGAACTCTGTCCCTCAAAACATCAGAGAACTCACCACATACTCTCTGTTCAAAAAACATCTGAAAAACTGGTTCTTAACACATCAGACATGTCAGCATTAATAAGAAAAGGTATCGTCATTTAATGCAACGGTACTGCGACCCGTGTCTATGCTGTGTCAATGTGTAGTATAATTTTTATAAATTGGTATCAATTTTAATAATGTCTTTTATAGCAAGCGTGTACACTGTATTTATTAGGACTGATTAATTATATCTGTTTTATGGCTTTTTATATTTGTATTGTTCATTGTAATCTTTTATTGTTGTTTATTCTAGGTAGACAATTTTAAGATCTGTCCAGGGACAACAGATGAAAAATAGCCTTTTGGCTAATTCTGGTGCATTTACAGTAATGTCAATTAATGTACACTGTCCCTGTCAAATAAATAAATAAATAAAAAAAAAATAAAATAAATCTGACACGGAGAGTTTACCTAGCCATATTTCTATTATTAGATCTAAAGGTAATAAAATGCGCAAAGCATGTTATTTTAATTTACTACCAAGCATTTACACTACACAAAGAACAGTACAATGCGAGCCTTTTGCATGAAGATGGAAAGCGTATTCATCCATAATGCATGATGTGACGTTAGCTGGTTGCTCATTCCTTCCAAATGTTTCATGTGGTTCTCCTGACTCTCTTCAAGTCCTGATACCAGACAGACAGACAGAAACTCGTGAAACTCTAATCCCCCTGCCTGTTTATGTAAGCTCCTGCCAGTGCTGTTAAACAGCCTCTTATTTTTGGTTCAACCTGTGGAGAGGCCAAAAACTATTCAGCTGGTCTGAGAAAGAGTGTGGCCATGTGATTATATGAGAGGGTTGGAACAGGAAAAGAAGCTAACAAACACTAAAACATTTTATTCTGCTTTTTGCTACTATCTTGAAATGCTCCTCGTTTTGTAATGTCTGATTACACTATGAATAAAACCACATAAATTTTATTAATTTGCTGCGGGTAACACACAATAGCATAGCATGTTCATTTGTGGCCATTCTCAATGTGTTGTATAAGACGGCATGTGATAGTTTTAATGCATGTAACCGCAATTGCCACGCGTTTGGCTTTACTCAGGACTGTTTCTACCTCAGTTTCAACAAGTTCACTTTGATTTCAGAGGTGTAAAAGAGTACTGAAAAATATACTGAAAGGGTTTGTTCTCCTACAAATGAAAACGATCCCATAATTTACTCAACTTCAAGCCATCCAAGGTGTATATGACTTTCTTCTTTCAGCCAAACACAATCAGAGTTTGAAAAAAATCCTGGCTTTTCCAAGTGTTATAATGGTACTTTGTTTTTTTGAAGCCCCAAAGTACATTAATCCATCATAAAAGTAATCCATACAGCTCCAGGGGGTTAATGAAGTCCTAGTAAAGTGGAGTGATGCCTTTTTGTAAGAAAAATAATATCTATATTTAAAAGTCCGCACCAAGAAAAAAGTTGGAAAATTTTTTTGTTTGCATTTCTTATTTTCTTATGTCACTAGTAACCACACTCAATGTATTTTTTTTCAACACATCCCATAATTTTTAAAATATCAGCCTCTACCAAATGGTTGAGATGTCACTTAATGGTAATAAATGGTACCGGAATTCATACACATACTTTCCTTTCTCTCACGCTAGCCTGCAAAAAGTGTATCCATTCATCCTAACTGGTCTCTTTCTCATATATATATTCTTATTCATATAGCGTTGTAAAGTCCACAAACATTCACAAACAAGATTTACCGATTGGCATCCCATAACTGCATATGTGCAAATTCGGGTGGTGGTGGTGTTGTATTTCAAGTTGTAAAATTGATACTGTTATCCTAATTGAGATAGGCAAAGCTAAATACTTTTTCCAAAACAGTCGCTTGACAGTATTTAAAGTCATACTTCAAATCATGGTTAGCATGTAGCTTGACAAGCTACAATTTCAAAGTAGCTTCCCGAACACTGGTTACGACCACACACACACCCCTCCATTGTCTCATCAAGTCTATGTCTCCTGATTTAAGTGTTGAGAGATACCTTACTGATAACAAAACAAAGTACTGTGGAGTATAGCCACACTGGCTGAATGTTATCGTGGGATTTCAAGGTATTCAAAAGCTATAATGCCGTCAGCACTCAAAAAGCTTCACGGCTGATAGGAGACCAGAAGCCGGCGTTTGGACTGAATCGCATGACATCTGCAACCTCTGAGTCCTGTAAATCGAGCAAACAGCATCGGGACAGTCAGTTCACTGCAAATACATCAGTAAAACCGTGTAAAACTGTGAGATATACTGCTAATGGGAGAAAGGCAAATGGATGAAAAACTTGGAGATGGAAAAAGATGGAAAGTGGGGGATGAAATGTGAGGCCTGTGACACGGAAGAATGTAAGGCTTTCCCAGAGCACAGGGAATGGTAACAGCATCTATAAATTTACTAACATTTCTCATGGGTAGATATATCAGATGTTTTAAACTATATCTACACAAAAACAGACATACACTGACATAGTCTAATGACATTTAATGCACATTCTACTGTGCTGATGAAACAGCTTGGTATGGGACAGTATGTTTTTGGGAAATAAATCTCAAATGGAAAACCATCACAGCAAGGAGAACTTATCTGAAGTACATTTGTGATTATCTTATACAACGTGTGAGCATTTTTAAACAGTGAAAATAGCCTCAAGTTAACCAAGAAAGCTCACAATTAACATTAGTATAATAAATTGCAAACAAAATCTTAGTGCTAACTAACTTTATGTTCAGCTTTACAATTTGCAGGTTCACAAAATGGCTAAAAAGTGCACAGAAAATGTTTCTTATATGGACAATGTCAGTAACCAGATGAAAGTGGGAAGAAAGTGGTTGTGTCAAGTCTAAGTTCAAAGCCAGGACCTATACTAACTCCTTACCAAGCTTTTAGCTCATTGGTCACATGATTCAGAGAGCAGGCATGTCACCTACAAACATCTCTATATTACACTAATACCCAAATATCCAAGACTTGAATAGAATAGCGTTGGATGATCGTGTCTAAAATAAAATAAATGTATGATTTATTTATTTTTCGTTTAAATAATTAAATAACCCAAATTGAAATAAATAAAAAAATAATTATTTCATTCAATCATTTTAATTTCATATTTTATTTATTATATAGATATTGTTATATTTACCATCATATATTTTTATTTCACATTATATATTTAACCAAAGTGGCATTCTTCTACAAGGTTGTCCCATTGAGAGACATGCAATATGCTCACTGTGTGTGGTCATTTTGTGTGGTTATTAGTCATTCTAACAGATGCAAAGTGTTTCCCTCACTATGTTGTTTTTATTAAATTGTTAGCATAAACTGCTTCACTGGAAAACGCATCAAACAACGAACACATATATGAGATGAGTCTTATAGGTAATTCAAATGAAAAGTCATCAATAAAATAAATATTACTCTTAAGTCTCAAGACATTACACCCCAATCCCTTCCTTCATCTCATCATCAGTCCTTCTCGTTTCCTTCCTATATGTTTCTTCTGGCATTCTCACATGCTTGCCTGTAAATCAGGAAAAAAAATCTACAAGAAACAAGCAACTGTATTAACAGATGGACATAGTCAATAAAACACACACAAATCGTGTCTCTGACACATCTGTTCCCCAGCATTAGAGTAATTTCCTCGCTGAAGAGACCTGGGACAGCAGTGATGGAATGGAGGGGGGGGGACGTTGGGCTCGCCCATGAGACCTCTCATCTTTCAGTGGGAGTAAGTAACTCGGCTAATCCCTCTTGGACGTTCTTGATGAACGAGCATCATTTGCATGATCACAACCGGCCCTTCATTGTTGAAGGGGGTTGTTCTGGACACATAGAAAGTCTCCTTGTCGTTTTTTTTATGACACATTTGGCACAGGGCTTTGTTTACTCAATTAAGGTTCTATTTCATAGCATGCCACCCCAGATGCTTTGTGTCCATTTTAAGCTAAAACAACACAATAAATAAGAAGACACAAACTCTGAACCGTAAAACACACATATTGTTCTCTTTCACTACACTCACTTTGACAGTAAAGACATTAATGTGACACAGACCCCACACCAGCAGCTGAACTGGAACTATGGCTGACCTCAGCAACACAGTTAGCTTACAATCCATACTGGAACCCTGCATGGCGGAGCGGCTCAAAGCAAGGAATTTCCCATGATTCAAACGCTCCCATCAAATCACTGCAGCTCTCTTCAGTCCTGTGAGTCATTACTGGCTTTTCTACTGAAAACTTTTGTGCTATTAAATGCATATTAATAAACCTCATTGGGACATGATCTCAAAGCACTGGTGGTACCATGCTGATAAAAGCCGATGCTGTCTTTGGAAAAGGCACAAAACAAACAAGCTGAATTACACCCCATTGTTTTGACCCATGCATGTACTATATCAAAATTGCACTAAATTGACAAAATGTCCTAATATTCATAATAATACAGGACAGTGTTATTCTGGATGGTCATTTCTGATGTTTCACACTTGGTGTATGTGCAGGTGTATCTGTATATTTTAATGTAATATATAGAAATTCTAAAAAGCATATTATAAAAAAAAATAATTTAAAAAATTAAACTTTTAAAAAAAATAATTAAAAAAAAGAAAACAAATATACATTTTCAATTATATATTCATTTTAAAAAATACAGTATAACCAACAGGACATCAGTGAAGTGTGAACTGAATTTAGCAACAATACAGTGAATTACAGTAAAGCTATTGGATATTTTTTATAAGAATCATAAAAAATATACATTATCAATTGTATATACAATTAAAATTTTGTGGGTTTTTTTCCCCCCAAAATAAGTTTTGTAGTATAACCATCAGAATTGTTTTGTATTTTTATACTGCATTTCTATAATTTTTCATTTATTTTATTTTATTTCTTTTTTAAATTATATTAATATTATTATCATCCAATATTGTACTATTATATTTTATTTTATTGCAGTTTTATTTCATTTATTGCAGATACACCTGCAAACTGACACCGTTGAGTTCTTGTGAAGCATGCAGTCTAAATCAAATGGGCTGATTCTCTTTGTTCTTGCATTCTTTTATTCATAATTGCATGCATCTGATGTGCATATGTGCTTTCATTTGATAATCCACCGATTCTGCTCCTTTCGCAGCAAACATAACCACATTTGTAATACACGGTTTCCGCAAAAGCTGGTGAATGACAACAGAAATATTACTGAAGTAAGAGGTATTTAATCATGCTCTGGTCCTCCACTGTGTAGTCTGCAGGAGTGGCCTTTAGACAAACAGTCACCACATGCTTAACTTTCAAATAAGCCATTATAGATCAAAGGCCATGAATGTGATTAGAGAGTGTGGACACTCTCTCTCTCTCTATCTCTCTCTGTCTGTCTGTCTGTGTGTTTAAAGAGGCCATTTCTGTACAGTAACCCTTGCCTTCACCTGCTTTTTTCACTCACAAAGTTATTAGAACAAAATATATCATGTAAGATACAAGCTGACAGACCGACAAAAAAATCTTTGTAAAGCGAAATAGCAAAACATCAAACAGATTTAATCAGAAGAGGTCGATAAGCATCCAGCCTCGGTTAATTCTCAACAAATTATCTAATCCAGATGTTGCACTTTGAGTGTAAACACAGTACCCTGCAGAATCATAAAACAAATAAGCATGAAAAGGGTTTAGAGTTTCAAACAGAGCCTAACCCGGCTCGAGACCTTTCCACTGCAAACCCCACCACCCTCCCTCCTGGCTTGGCCTTTTTCAAACAGGAAAATGTAAATATGGTAATATTTAGCACGTGTTCTAAAACAGATCGGTTTTCTCAAGCAGGGAGAAAAGGGAAAAAAAGGAAAAACAGGCCCACACACGATCCCAGGCCTCCCCACGTTTACAGCGTGTTCCTGTTTGGTTCTGCAGAGATGTGCTTTGCGGCTTGATTCTGTTTGCAAACCGTCCCGCCCAGATCTTCCACGCTCCAAAACCTCATCTGGGCCAGTGAAAGTGTCTAACGCCACAACAAACTCAACAATAGAAAAACACCACACCAACAGGTCTACTAATCTACTCATGCAAAAGGATAATGTTTCCAAAGACCAGGGAGGGGAAAGAGAGTGAGAGCGAGAGAAAGAAAGGGAGGAGTGAAAAGGGAAACACTCAAGACATATGGATGTGTTTAAGGACCACCAAGGAAGGGAAACTTGTGCATTTTCGCATAAACCCAGATAAACTCCAAATATGTAATTACACGGGGTTTAGGGCTTGTCTGTTGACAATTCATTCAGGAATCTTATGGCTTTTAGTGTACAGAGACGCGGCTCCGTGATGGAGCTCGGTGCCTGATCTGCATTCTATGCTTGATCACTTACAGCCAAGGAGCGAGAGAGCGAGTGAGAGAGACCACTCCTGTTTGGCAGAGCAAGAAGAAAGGAGCGAGAGGAATGGCTGAGAGTACATAAAAAGAGAGGAGGAAAAACGAGGACCCCCATAAAATACCTGCAGCACGTTTTAAAACTTTCATCGCGTCTAGTATTTATAGTGCTTCGATTCCATGTCAGTGTTTGTAGCCAATTTGTTGTGTTCCAATAAATAGACTGGCCTATTTATCAGCAGACCACATGGCAGCCATTTATGGCGGCTAATGAGAGGCAGATGTGCCGTGTGTATATTTTCACATGCAGGTTTGACGCGCTGACAGCCCCGGACAGATAGCTGAGATGTACGGCCTCGGCCCTGACTTCCGTATCAGCTGCGCACAGCCACCGTGATTTCCACTTGGTCCCTTCCACAATGACTGATGATTGTATTAATGTGTTCATTCCAGACCGTTTGGTCCGTGGACACTGGAAAGATTTTCTTTGGCAGGCGTTGACGAGCGTACGCAGCCTAAACAACTTCAAAGCGTCTTCGCTCTAGAGAGGGGAGGATCGTGTAATCTCATACACATCTGTGCTATCAAACTGTGATGTAACATGAATCATAATTTGGAGGGACTTGGCCTGGCTCTCCCTCACACGTCTTGAGAAAAGTGCATTCATGCACCGCAATCTATGTGTGTGCGTGTGTGTGTGTGTGTGTGTTGCCAATTACCCCGGCTATAAATACAAGAGCCCCATCCGTCACCGAGTCTTTGGGTGGCTGTTGCACCACCCTAATTGGTTTCAGATGGTCCCCCAGATTTCTCCGCTTGCAACAGCGCCGTCACACAGCCTGTGTGTGAGAGAAAAGCCGCAGGGCAGAGCGAACAAGGGAGGGAAAAAAAGATGAGTGACAGTTCAGAAGTAAATATGGGTAGAGGACAGGAATAAACAAGGAGACCGTCGAAGTTCCTCTTCCTTTCTTCTCCAAATCCGCGCGCTCCAGATCCTCTGTGAGCCAGATCCACAGGGGTGGGATAAACGGTTTTAGGCTCAACTATAAATGTTCTGTTTCCTATTTTGTAAAAGTTGTTTTATGTGATTATGTTTATAAATGGTAATCTTTCCTTGAAGAGAAGAGGCTTGTTGAATGTTACGCATCAGCCAATACAAATTGTCTCTAGGGTGAGCTTAGCATCAGAAAGGGACCTTTTATTAGGACCAGAGAAGTAAAGAGACGTTCAACATATATTGCTGGAGCTGCAGTACGTGCAGGTGGGGCTTTATCTGAAATAAACAAAGGAATGAAAGATCTTACTTGTTTCAGGCAAAAGCAAAAATCAGAGGTGAACAATTGACTCCCTTTCAATTCATGAGTGTGAACTTGAATTGAAATGCCACACAATATACAGGAAGGTGACTTAAAAAATTGAACGGAAGTGGGATTTATTTAACTGATAAAATTAAAAAAGGTTTAAAAAAATACATAAACAGATAATCCATTCTGGAAAATTGATTGGTCTTGCCAACAACTTGGTCTTGGAAAAGTACAAGGAAAATTGAGCCTGGTCTGTCCATCTATTTATAAACCTTACATTTTCAAGTCTTTTCAAAAAAATTTTAAAAGTTTTAAACAAGTTTGGACTAATTTAATTGTATTGTAATAAAATACAGTTACATGATTTTTTTAACATCAGTTCATTTTGTTTACTACCTCAATTAAAATTCAATACAAATTCAGAAAACTTCTCCATTCTCATCAATTTTGAATATTGCCTTCTGAGATGAGACATTATAATTAATAACCACATAAAATAAAAAATGTACACAATAATTAGAATATTGATAATCAAATCATCTATCATTATAGATGTTTGTTCACTTTGTTTTCCTTTGACGCATTTGAGCATCAGTCTTCAAAGACAGTGTTGCAATGCATCTCAGCAGCAAACTGTGTGGCTTCCGATTCCCTGGATTACCGTCTTTACAGGTTATAGATGTCAAACTATGTGTGTGGTCATGCCACACACCCTGGGGATATTTGATCAATTGACATCTATTAACACTAAATTAGTATTGATCACAAAGCTAGAGGACGCAGATCCTCTGACAGCTGGCCAGAGCAAACACTGAAAGTACCCAAATGACTTTCAACTGTTGTGGAACACAGACAGCATGGGAGATAGATTGAACAGAGAAGGAGCAGAATTAGCTGAAGATCCAGATATAAACCCAAATGTCAAAACTTGTTTATTTAATTGGAGTTGATTTTTGAATAGTTTCTGTGACAATTAATTAATTAATTAATGTGGGTTTGTTATATTCTTATTTAGCCAACATATTGTAATATTTCACTAATTGTATAGCTCAAATAAAAAAAACAAAAACAATACTGATAAATATAAATAATCTTGGGGTCTATCCAGACAACTTTAGAAAATAGGCATCAGTCCAGTTATACTTGACTTCACATTTACGTCAGGTGAGCGACTAGTTGACAATAGAATGGACTTTTGGGCGAACTCCATACGCCAATTAAGGCCATTTGACATCAGGCAGCCTCGTACCCCGGAGCCCTAAACGGCAATAAATCCATTAAATCCCACTCATTAAAGCACGAGGCTCATTAAGTCCGAGCGGGAGAGGGAGGAGCAGCGCGTGAGGAACTCTCTGCATGCGCACCGACACACAGTCATTAAAGCAAGCTGAGATAATAACGGACGCCTGTTGTTAGCTAATCAAACCATGAACATCAACATCGACGCTCTTTGGTTACGCTACTGTGGCTATACTAAACTGAGTGATATAGCCTATTACGCCAATTTACATACGCCAAACATTACAATTTCATTAAACGAAAAACACTAAATTAGAAACTATTTAGACGTAGACAAGATTCATCAGTCATAATTCATCGGGCGTTGTTAAAGGGCCGTTGGAAACCTGTATGATTGACATTCTTCCACGGAAGGCTACACTACAGGACAAATTTTTTTTCAACACTGTCTTAATTGATTTTAACATTAAAGCATTAATAATATACATAGATGACATCAAAACAATGATATTGCGATGCATGCTATATATCGGCTTACACAGGAATAGACTATTTCGTTCAGTTTCCCTAAAAAATCCAAAGGATTCCATACTTTGAAAAACTGCCCAATATAAGCCAAACAACAAGAATGTAACCATTGTTCAAAATTAGGGTTTTCTGTTTTCCAATGACGAGTGACTTCAAGTTTAGCTTATAATAAACAGAAGATCAACATTTTCTTACCAGAGCTCGTTAAAGTGCGGTACAGGGAAAATATTTCACATACAAAGTTTATGACATTTGGGGACATTTTGTTTTAATGACAGTGCTAAAAAGTCTACAAACTTTTCCCAAAAGTTGAACTTTGGGACACTTCCAGAAGTAATTAAATAAATTTCCTATCTCTTGATTGCATATACAATGAATGGGAATGTTGGGATTAAATTGATGCAATTCCTGAGTTATGTTATAATCCGCTTGTTAAGTTTAAACCTTGTGTGTTTTTTGGGCCTTTAAGCAGATACTCTGCCAATCATCTTCTGTTATATTCTTACTTACATCTTGACTGGTCACAAGATATTTTTAAACGTTATACCGGCTTTTATGGTATAGCCTATGACTAAAAATCACTACAATGTAATGTACAAATGTACAAAGTGTAATGTACAAATATATATAGATTGATAGATAAACCAAATGAAAAAAATGGCATTGTGAAAGTGTGAAGTAAATGAATGCATTTTTTTTATCCAATAGTAGAGTGAATACAATCCTTCCAGAAAGTATCATTTAGGAGTCAGTCTGGCTGTAACTCTAAAATCCAATTATAGAGTCCATTAACATTTATTGCAATATTCATAAAGCATTGTGACATTTAGAATAGTGCCAGCTGAATCTTATTAAGCACGCTTCACACTATATTCTTTATGAGGGGTTAATGCTTTTTCTCAGCCGTTCACATTAAACAGTGTTGATGCTGCTTGCTGTAGTTTTAGGAATGAAGAATCATTCAGTAGAGTAGAGAATAGAGAGAGAGAGAGTGATTGGGATGAGAAGGAGAGAAAGGAAAGCAAGAGAGCAATGGAAGGAAGAGAGGTGGCTGCAGGTTAAGGAGAGCCGAGTGTTTGAAGTGTGAGCTCTCATCTGGATGAGCATGTGCTAAACCTTTGCAAACCCGTATCGCACAAGATCAAATATTTATATATGCTATTGTCTAATGGAGAGCTCTGCGGCGAGTGCCTTAATTTGTTTTCCTCTGCCACAAATTAATTCCGTCCTCATCATCAGTGTCCTGCGAGGTGACTGCGATTATCTCAGCTCTATCATTGGACGGCTGATCAAGCATGCTCTCCAGACATTTTAATGGTCAAACTCCACTTTACAATTACTTCTCATCTGATACGCACATTTCCATAGATTAAAGGTGAGGCAGAAACACTTGAGGGAGATGCAACTATCTCTCTCTCTCTCAGTTCTCCCTCCTCTACGTTTCTCTAGGTTTTCCTTTTTTCTCTCCTCCATCAACTCCCCCTCTCCCTTCTTAACATTGCCATAATGAAGAGGCAGATTAAAGGAACATCTACATAAGAGCTTATCAACCCAAGAGCTTCACAATTGAAACCATAAGTACATATATTTTCTCTATAAGATGTAATGTACAGTTAAAAAGCCAATCATCAGAGGGATAGAAAGGAAGCGAGCAGCGCACACACAGCATCAGGGACGTCACTTGGTGTAAACAGATGTAAAGCAGAAATGTGCTAGTAAATGTTTGGCCCCTCCGCAGCAATACAGACTGAGTGTTAGAGCCTGATTGTGCTGCTATTACAGGCAAATGACAGCACTTCCATTCAATCACTGAGCCCATAATAATCAAAGTCATTGATGACACTGAGAGAAAGAGAGAGAGCGAAGGGCCAGAGTCAGGGGCTCTCAGGCACTTCTGCTGTCACCTCTATCATGTTGTCATAAGTGGATCAGAGGTTGACCGTGATGAACCTGAACGCAAAGGAGTCACTGGAACTCACTGATCAAATGTAATAGAAAGAAAGATTGGTCTTTCATCTTGATTCAAGAAAATCAAGTCAACAACTGCCTCGCTTCAAATCAACAAACCCCCTCCAGTTTCGGGCCAGGGGACACAAACATTAAAGTACAAGATATTATCAGAGCAAGCTGTAGTGAGCTAAATTATTTCGGTGGAGGGAAACTGAAATTACAAATTAATTTAGTCTATTAACTTCAATGAGGATGCAGCATTAGCCATTGTGAGGCAGAGTTGAGCCTTGAGCATTGAATTCATTTCAATGACAATTCAACAAATTTGAATTGAGGTAGGAAAAAAGGAAGCGGATTCTGAATTACAGTTTAAATTGGTAAGGAAATAGAACACAGTGAATTATTTTTGTGCAGGGAGGCAGACCACTTCATATCCCAGTTATCCCACTTCATAATTTCTAACTTGATGGCGCAGTGGATAAGACACATGCCTTTGGTGTGAGAAACCCGGGTTTGAATCCACTGTGAGACACCAATGTGTCCCTGAGAAAGACACTTAAAGTCGGCGTGAAACGGAAGTTGAGATTGTCATTTTTTCCTTGTCGTGAGGTATATCCGAGTGAAACGGCTTCTGAGATTAGAAAAAAATGTAGGGCAGGGCTTGATTTTCGTCCTTCGGGAATTGATTGGATCGTTGGAGGTTGGGTGTTGCATAGAAAATGGAGGCAGATTTTTACGCGATTCTCTGAGAGGCGGCGCACCATCATCAGATCCGGCCGCACCCTTTCGACATTCCACCTGACCGAAATAGAAGAGAGGTTGTTTCGATGGGGGCGGGAAGGGTAATGTCTTTGATTAAAGATTATAAGGGTAAATAAATTTAAAAAACAATAATGAAGTGGCCAGATAAATCATTTATAATAAACACTACAGTATTGCATATAAAAAGATTTGTCAAATTTGATTTCATGCCGACTTTAACCCCTAGTTGCCTCTGACATACATAGCAATTGTAAGTCGCTTTGGATAAGCGTCAGCTAAATGAATAAATGTAAACTTATTAAAGAGAACCATTTTTACCAGTTTTAATTTGTTTTCCAACTGAAATCTAAATGGAGAATCTCCATTGATATTCTTATTCAGTCCAGTTCTAGGTATAATCCTCACTGTGGGGAAGTGGTTCCAGTAGTAATAGCAGTGGGTTGTGCAGATCCACGGTGTTAGAATCAGGTCAGATATGCAGCCTCTTGGTGAAGCTCTTAGCAGTTGTTATATTTCTCAGCAAGACAGGGAAAAGAAACAGTCTGTAACTAAGCTCTTTAAAACACTAACTTAACGTATGATGTAACTGAACGTAATCTAATTTTCTCTAACTCAATTTTCATGTATCTGCACCAAATCTGCAACAGAGTGAAACTCAATTTGTTCCGAAAATTCGGAGGGAGAGATATCTTACAATAATGTTTACAAAGTCACCCCAAACTGAAAGGCTAAAAGCCTGACAAAGACAGCGAGTGTTGTCCTTGACCGTTACAGCAGGAAGGTGTGGCTCAGTTTCGTGGAGTTTATTTGAGCTGACTGACAGACGCAAGGCCAGATTACACAGCTTTCATTGAGGCGCAAACATCTTCAGTGTAAAGCAGCTTCAGGCTGTTAGTGGTCTGAGACATACAGTACAGGATAGGTTAGTCACCCTCAATGGTCTGGGAAAAATCCTGAGTCATTCCCAGACGGTTTAGTCTGACTGTACGGAGCATGGCAGAACACTGATCTCTGATAAATTCTGAATTTCACAAACCCATGTGAAAAGTTCAACATCAGTCCCAGATCCCAAATAGTAATTTTCTTCGCACAAGCCTGATTTATACATACTGATACTCTCGCTTCATCCCTGAAGTTAGCGCTATCGATTTCTTAATCTTGTCAGTTGTGTTCCGTCGGTTTTTCGACATGTTTTTGTAAGGAAAAGTACAATTTGGGGTTGATGGGGTTTGATTAAGTTCCAGGCCGAGGACGGATGACCTTTAAAATTCAACTTGACAGAGTAGCAGCGGTTAATGCTTTCCGACACGAGCAGCAGTGAAGTTTTTCTTCATTTTCCCTAACAACCCCTTTCAATTCTCCATTACCTTCCACCTATCACACGTTGTTTAGCCCACTCAACCCACTTCCTAAATTCTGTGTCCTTTAGAGCCCTTAATGCCCCTGCCAAATGGCATCAGATGTTATTTAGGAAATAGAATGTGAACGCTCAAAATGTTTATGAAATTTCAGAGGCCCGTGCCTATGAACTGTGTAATCGTTCCTCTATCAGGGCGGCTTAAGTGCAACAGTATGCACACCATGTAAAGACTACACACACAAACACAATCTCGCATTAGAGGCAGATATAGATAGAAATAATGAATTAAGAGAACAGAGATTAGGAGATAGAAAGTCTAAGAAACAAAGTTTAAGATCTAAAGATACTGTTATGAAAGAGAGCGAGTGCAAAACGAGTATGTGTGTGTGTGTTGTTCTCTGGCAGGCTAGAGTGGAAGTTGAAGTCAGTAATGGGAACAGTGTGTTTTTCCCCTCCAAGTTCTTTGCCCCAGCTGCCTATCAAAAACTAATATCCTCAAATTTGACGCTTATGTTGTCCTTTGAAATTAGAAAGAATCTGTGTCTAATGCTATAAGCCAAACCTGGCTCCCCTGAACTTCGCTCCACTTCCAGCAGTCTCTCTCTCTCTCTCTTTGTGCCACTGAGACCCCAGGATTTAAATACCTACAGCGTTCTCCTTCCACTCCCGCACCCCTGCTCCCCCAGGCCCCTTGGCCTCTCTCCTTCCTCCCTCTCGATCGCTTTCTCCCTCTACGGTCGGTTCTTTTTTAAATACAGTAACACAATCTGCGGGAAACTGATATAATCTTTTCTAAACTATAAAAGTCAGTCACCCAGAGAAACATCTGCATGGTCAAATTTAAAACAAACTGTCAGGGAATCAGGTAACCCATAAAGAGAATGGCAGAGAGGGAGCGAGGTGCCACGAGGGGCTCCCTGATCTTTTTAACTTCACCTCTCCACAGACGCTCCTCACTCCGTTTCTTTCTGTTTGTTCCTCCTTCAGCCTATCACTCTATTCCAGTAAATTCTATCACATTTCGCTTTTTCATCTCGGCAGAGCCCACCCAGGGAACGCTATTCTTGGAGGTTGATTTTATTAACCGTTAAAGCCCTGCTAAGCGTTAGGTTTTGACTTTTCCCTCATGGTAGCTGTCAGGCTTTCCTGTTTTGTGTCACAGGTACACGTTCAGATGCACTTCTGGGAATGACAAACACATTAAGGCAAGCTCGTTCTGTCGGAAACGTGGCCTAGAGGTTAGAATGCTTGACTGACATGTTGAGTTGTGGCACATATGTGAGAGTTCAAATCTGGCTTGCAACTTCTAGCCAGTCCATACACCTCTACTCAGTTATTTTCACATTTACGTTACCTTTGTCGCAATGCAATGCTCACTTACTTTTCTTAGAATGTGTGTATACATGTATAGTGAGGAAAATAAGTATTTGAACACCCTGCTATTTTGCAAGTTCTTCCACTTAGAAATCATGGAGGGGTCTGAAATTGTCATCGTAGGTGCATGTTCACTATGAGAGATATAATCTAAAAAAAAATCCAGAAATCACAATGTATGATTTTTTTTTACTATTTATTTGTATGATACAGCTGCAAATAAGTATTTGAACACCTGAGAAAATCAATGTTAATATTTGGTACAGTAGCCTTTGTTTGCAATTACAGAGGTCAAACGTTTCCTGTAGTTTTTCACCAAGTTTGCACACACTGCAGGGGGGATTTTGGCCCACTTCTCCACACAGATCTTATAGATCAGTCAGGTTTCTGGGCTGTCGCTGAGAAACACAGAGTTTTAGCTCCCTCCAAAGATTCTCTATTTGGTTTAGGTCTCGAGACTGGCTTGGCCACACCAGAGCCTTGATATGCTTCTTACAGAGCCACTCCTTGGTTATCCTGCTGTGTGCTTCGGGTCATTGTCATGTTGGAAGACCCACCCTCGACCCATCTTCAATGCTCTAACTGAGGGAAGGAGGTTATTCCCCAAAATCTCGCAATACATGGCCCCGGTCGTCCTCTCCTTAATAGTGCAGTCGCCCTGTCCCATGTGCAGACAAACACCCCCAAGGCATGATGCTACCACGCCCATGCTTCACAGTAGGGATGATGTTCTTGAGATGGTACTCATCATTCTTCTTCCTCCAAACACGGTTAGTGGAATTATGACCAAAAAGTTATATTTTGGTCTCATCTGACCACATGACTTTCTCCCATGACTCCTCTGGATCATCCAAATGGTCACTGGCAAACTTAATTCGGGCCTTGACGTGCTGGTTTAAGAGGGGAACCTTCCAGGCCATGCATGATTTCAAACCATGACGTCTTAGTGTATTACCAACAGTCAACTTGGAAACGGTGGTCCCAGCTTTAGTCAGGTCATTGACCAGCTCCTCCCGTGTAGTTCTGGGGTGATTTCTCACCTTTCTTAGGTTCAGTGAGACCCCACGAGGTGAGATCTTGCATGGATCACCAGTCCAAGGGAGATTGACAGTCATGTTTAGCTTCTTCCATTTTCTTATGATTGCTCCAACAGTGGACCTTTTTTCACCAACCTGCTTGACAAGTTCCCCGTAGCCCTTTCCAGCCTTGTGGAGGTGTACAATTTTGTATCTATTGTCTTTGGACAGCTTTTTGGTCTTGAGCATGTTAGTAGTTGGATTCTTACTGATTGTATGGGATGGACAGGTGTCTTTATGCAGCTAATGCCCTCAAACAGGCGCATCTAATTTAGGATAACAAATGGAGTGGAGGTGGACATTTTAAAGGCAGACACAGACAGGTCTTTGAGAATTCTAGCTGATAGACAGGTGTTCAAATACTTATTTGCAGTCAAACAAATGAATAGTTACAAAAAATCATATATTGTGATTTCTGGAATTTTTTTTAGATTATGTCTCTTACAGTGGACATGCACCTACGATGACAATTTCAGACCCCTCCATGATTTCTAAGTGGGAGAACTATGCATACAGTCATCGGAATTATTGGCACCTTTGGAAAATATAACTAAAAGAGGCTGTGAAAATAAATTTGCATTGTTTTTCCTTTTGACCTTTCATTAAAAAAAAAATCACAAAAAAATATATGACATTTCACTGAAGTAAAACTAATGAATGTGGGGAGAAAGCACATTATGAAATAAATGTTTTCCTCTAAAACAAGTTGGCCACAATTACTGGCACCCATAGACATTCTTATAAGTAAAATATATCTGAAGTTTAATCTCCTTCATATTTACAGTTTTTCAGCACACCAGGGTGATATGAAAATATCCAGCCATGAGTATAAATATGAAGTAACACAAGGGCCAAATTCCCTTAATCATCCATCACACTGAGAGATGAGTGAACCATATATAAAGAACCAAAGAAAACAAAGAACCATCAGGGCAATAATTAAGAAGTGCCAATCTACAGGAAATGTTAAAAATCTGTGTTGCGAATCATAATGTGAACCTTGCCAAAATATTAAAGGACACCTACATCTCCACGAGACGGTTTCAATTCAAGAAAATCAATTCTCATTCAAAAACAAAGTCCAGCATACTTAGACTCTGTGTGTGTGTATGTGTGTGTGTGTGTGTGTGTGTGCGTGTGTGCGTGCGTGTGTGCGTGCGTGTGTGTGTGTGTGTGTGTGTGTGTGTCCTCTTGGCTGTTGAGTCACACTTTGGATGGGTTTAATTGCCACACTGACCCACCACTGTTAGAGAGTGAACCCAGCGAAACACACAGACAAACAGCCCTTACTCACACACAAAATACTTCAGCCCGTCAAGTGTACTGCTCCTGTCTGAGGACAGTGATCTCGGTATTGAAACACATCAATGCACACCCTGCTCAGAAAGAGAAAACATATTAAGAAACACATACCCATGAGCACAAACACACATTCACACACTTGTCCACTCACTTACTCTCTCCGTCACACCGGGTGACTAATCTCACCACAAATAGCTTGAATAACACCCACCGTGTGGTGTTACATTGGAAGTAAAGTGTGTGCGCGCATGTGTGTCCTTTGTGCGAGTCAATAACTGTGGATCTGGCTAATGCCAGTCCTAAATGGTGTCTCTAATTACTTGGCCTAGAGATGGCTTTTAGCTAAATCACATGCTTTCTGAAGAGCCTGTATCAACAGAGACAAGGGCCTGAACAATTACACTAGTCCTCTCCCATCGGCAGTGCCGTGTGGCTTTACCCATCAGCCCCTGGCTCGCCGACGCTCCCTCATTAGCTACTCTCCTGGACTAGGATGTTTTCCCCTGTGTCTCTGCAGCCACACATGGCTAGAGAGAGGGCTGTCGTGGAGAGAGCTTACTTATGTTAATGTTTTCACTGGCTGTGGGAGAGATAGAAAGAGAGAGAGAGAGAGAGTTATGGATAAACAGAAGCAGAAGATGAGTACCGAGTGGACTGTTGGTTTTAATTGATACTGGAGAGGTGTAACATGATTGCTCTGTAGAGGACACTGGAGCGCCGCTGCGCTCACTAACGCACACACACATACTCAAACTGAATGCTGTGGGTACAGCTCTCATGTTTAATGTAATGTGATAATACAGAACACTTTGACTTGGATTCATAACCTCCCTGCAATATTTGATCAGCTGTTTTTATTGAACGGTGGCTGAGCAATGTAAAATCTTGCGCAAAGTGCCCAAGTCTCTGCAATATTTAGTGGTTTTCCACATTTTCTATTTGGATTGTTTTTCTGTCCGTGCATATACTGTACAAAAAAATATTGGGTGAATAGTTGGCTAACTAAAAGTTGTCTATGCACACCAAGACGACATAGGAAAACAAAACAATGTTTTGTTTATTTTACAATTAAGAGTTTATTTTATTATATTAAATATTACATTAAATATGTAAAAACGTCAAAATCAGAAATGTTGCCTTTGCAACTAATTAAATTTACCTAAGCAAAAACTGAATAAAATTTTTATCAAATATATTATATTAATAACAAAAAAAGCTATATAAAATTAAAAAAACCAAAAATTAATCAAATTAAACAAATTGAAATGAAAACAATTAGCCGCTAACAAAATTTACTAAAACTAAAACTGAAATAAAAATGGTATAAAATATATTTTTTACAAAAAGCTATATAAAATTAAAAATGAACATAAAAAAACTACTAAAATGAAACAAATTCAAATGGAAATAAATTATAAAAATAATAGCATTTTCAAAAAATATTAATAAAAAATGTAACTATTTAAATAATACTAAATGACAAGGATTAGTGTTTTTAAGTAAAACAAAATAAATAAAATTATTATTATAATTATTAAAATAAAATACTGTAGGAAAAAGAAAGAATAACATGTAATAATAATAAACATTTATTTTACTTGTTTAATTTTGAAAAGATAAAAAAATACACATAGGACCTATAAACCATGACACTAACACTGTCTAAAGATTTTTCAGAGTTGAAAATGGCATTTCTCAAATGCTCGATCTAACAACTTTTTAAAACTACAGTGAAACATTTTTTACCAAAGCCTAAGTGGCAAGAGAAGAGTCTACATGGAAACAGAAAAGAAGAGGATTCAAAGAGAGGGAGAGAGGGAAAAAGAGGAGCGAAGGAGCTAAGTGGGGTTGGCTCTCTCAATAGTCAGTCTGCTCCACCCTATTAGCCTCCAACCATCCTCTTCATCCAACTGCGCCATCTGTAACTCAACGCTGACTCCAAACACTATCACCCTCTGAGAGATGCAGAGAGAAAGAGCGGGGGGCAGCCTCAGAGTGCGGGTGGCTCTGGCTCTTCAGTTAAAGAGCTTTGCAATCATTGTGCATATTTCATTTTGCACCATTTCCAAATCAACAGTCTCTCTCTGTTCTAAACCCCATGTGGCAATCACGAGCAGTCCTCTTCACTGCAGTCTACTTCCACTGGAACAACATGTACCAGCTCGGCACATATCTGGGTTCTTATTTTTTTTTTAAAATTGCTGTGGTAAAAATATGACGTGTACTTCTAGCGACATTTAAAAAAACCTCTGTCAACAATTGCAAGTGCAAACAGGTAGCCCTGCCTCAAAATGACATAGCTAAAGGCCAATTTATACTTCTCCGTCGAGGGTACGCCGTAGTGAGCATTTATACTTCTGCATTCAGGTTTTGGTTGCTCTGCAGTACTGCTCCGAAACGCTAGTTGGCGGCAGAGGGTTTTAATGTTCCACTGTGTTTAGATTCCTCACGGCTAGGTTACTACAAGCAATGGCGACTGAAAGAGAGCGGATCATGTTGGAGTTGGAGCTTATTGAGGTGGAAAAACAGTTAATTTTAGTGAATTTACTAAAACTAAAAGGCAGAAACGAGAGAAGACGTCGGAGGAGATGGTACGTGCGGAAATGCGTAGGAGGAAATGCGATGCTACCAAGGCGACCAATCACAGATCTTGCGGTCCACGTCGCGGCGACGTGTTGTTACATTTTTGAGGAGGTGCGCATCAGGCTACGGCGAAGGGTACGCGGTATGGTACACGTCTCTGCGTATGCTACGCCGTACCTACTGCGCAAACCCTACGCAGAAGTATACATTGGCCTTAAGTGTTAAATCAACACATTGATTTATGGTATGGGGCCACTGGTGGTGCTACATTTAGCATTGTTAAAAGTGCAGTAAGTGATTTCTGAGGAACGCTGTTGAAAGTGGATCAGACAGAGCACCACAACACTCTTAGCCAATCAGCAGTAGAGGGCGTGGCCACTCATCCAGGAGAGAGAGTGAGCTAGAGGAAGACTTAAAGAAAGACTAAAGAAAGAGAGACGACAAAAGAGAAAAGGTCAAGAGGAATATCATTGGTAAAATAAGGGTCATGATCAGACAGGAGCTTTAGGACTCTTGTTAGAAAAACGTTCCAGTTGGTGAGACCAAAGTGGGAAGGCCTAAAACTGACGCAGAGGTTGCGTCGTGTCTGCTCCATAAGTGAGTAATGCTGGTTTTGCTAATTTTCACAAAACCAAAATATGCTGTTGTTGTAATGTTAGCTATAGTAACGGGACAGGTTTGAGTGTCATTGTTTGTCTGGAGCTAGTGTGCAGCTGGCGACGAACAACAAACACTTGCTTGTGTATATACTCTTCTGTGCAATAGGTTAATTCTTTGTTCTTCCTTGTCGTTCGTTTGTCATCTACGCTTTATTTTTCGTGAAGCATAATTTTGCTTTGCTTCAGATATGATAAAGAGACTTTGTGCATTTTTGTGCTCTTGCATTGCATGCTTGTGGATTTTGGGGGGCGGAGCAATGAAGGGAAGGGTTTGTGTTTGTTTGGGTTGATTTCAGATACCAACAGTGTTTCTCAGAAATCACTTACTGTGCTTTTAAAGGTGTAATTTTTGTGCCACAAGCAGCACTAAAAATGACTGGAAAAATATGGATTGATTTCCAAGCAAGTTTCCAAACACTTCAACCAACCCATCCGCATATCAATTCTTCAAAATACAAAACAGAAAAAAGTCAGTTCCCTCCTGAACAGCTCATTAGTGACAGTTACATACCAAAGTCACACTGAACGACATGTCGGGACACTTAAACATAGTATGTTTGGAAAGCACTAACATGTTTACGCAAATGACTTGATTTCACATTAAAGTATTTAAGCATTAAAAAATTACACGCTTCACCTGTAACGTTGATGGAAGAGATTGAGAAAAAAAAACTAGAAACTAGAACATCTATTGAAAACCTGTGGGGTCTGCACTTTCAAGGAGGGGAATTCATAGGGGTCCGAGACAATGGCACCAGTCAACAACGGGGCTGCCCTCTCTCTCTCCATGTCTTCCTCTTTCTCTCTGCCTCTTCTCCTTCTCCCACACAAAAGCCAGCTGTTTGGATCACTCAGTGGAGAAATGAAAGAAGGACATGGCATTTTAATGGGAGGGCTAACAGACAAGAGGAGAAGGGAGAGAAAGAGAGAGGGAGAGTGATCGAGAGAGTGTGTGTGCAGAGCCTAGCCGTGCTGTTCCTGAGCCTTTTTATCTGAGTGATTGCCCCCAATTAGATCTGTGTTCGGGGTGGGTGAGAACACGCTGGGTTCAGGGAGGGGGTTTACAGTGATGAGTGCCCCCTCTCCTGCTCATTAACCCCAGTCAAACATAACCGCAACGCAAAAAGAACATCAAAAACAACACATTATTTTGTTTAATTGTGGGTTTTAATTTTAGACATGTAAACAAGTGTAGAAACGGGCTAATTCTGTTTCCACTAATGGTCTAGAGGTCACGGATTTACATAGGTGTCCTGAATCAGTTTGCCACCATAGGCACGGAGAGGAAACAGAACAGTTTTAATTTAGATCATCAGAGTTTCCCAGACTTTTTAGAAGCCTTCTCTGATTCATTTTTAAACTGCTTCCTTAAGATGAATAAATCACTAATATTCTTTGTTTAAGTTGTTTTAGATTCTCAGCTCAATATTCACCATGCAAAGTAAAAGTCCAATATATTCGGAAAGGCTGATATTACATACTGTAAAAAAAAAAAAAAAATCTTTTCATGATTAGTAATCACAACATTTTTTTCTTTTGTCAAATCAACTTAAATAATTTATTTAGTTCAGATAACATATAATTTTGAGTTTCTGATGATTAAATCATTTTCCTTCATTGTATTAACTCACCTTTTCCATTTCAATGAACTTAAAATTAAGGCAACAATGTTACTTACTTTTTTAAGTTAAACCAACAATATTTTTTTACAGTGTATTCTTTCAGCAGACGCTTTGCTAAATAAATAAGGTAAATGCTTTTGAAATATAATGGATTTTTAATTTGCATGTTTTTATTTTGTTTTATCATAAATAATTACATAACACTATTACATAATAAGTTTAAAAATATATAGAATTTAATTTAGCATGATATTTCAATCGAAATCGAATAAAAAAGCCCTCAATGTTTGTGAATCCTTATTTGGGAAACTTTGAAACTTAATTTCTGTTTCACGTCCATAAAACTGTTACCCGTGTTGTTTGCCATTATTATTAAAACTAAAACTATTACAAATCTAATCTAAAGATGAAATAAAATAATATAAATATCAGATGAAAAACTTGTTTTAAAAAATGTTTTAAGTTGAAGAACTATTGTGGGTCCAATTCTCACTATTAACTAATCATTAACTATGACATTAGCTCCAATAAACTACTTATTTCTGAAAATTAATAGTTAGTAAAGTAGTTGTTAAATTTAGATTTAAATTTTACATTTTTATTCTGTAGGATCAAGGGATGTAGAATATGGTCATGCAGAATAAGTTATTAATATGTGCTCTCGAAGTACTAATAAACAGCCAATATCCTATGCATGCTAAAAGCCACTTAATATAGAGAATTCTACCTTAAAATAACATTTTACCAAAATTACCTAACTAATAAATACTTTAATAGTTTATAAATAATAGCCTCCTATAACACTGGCTGTATAGCCATCCAATCCCTCAGTGTCAGAACATAAATAACTCCCTCTCTTCTTTTCTCTGATCCTCTACCCTCTTATATCACAGCCGAGAAATAATAATACAATCCCTCTATCCTCATGTACCTCAGTTGAGCTTACAGTAAGTCTCATCTACATCTGAGTCTTTCTCTTCTTCTCATTCTTCTCATTCTGATTGAACTGCCAAGCCCTGAGATTCCAGCAGACTTTCATTGAGCTGTAGGGAATACACTGTCATAGCCACATTGAATTATAATACCAATTTGGATGGTTTGATATCACTTTATGGCTAAATTATTGTGTAATAAATTGGTTCCATTACTCACCAAGGCAATTGTGGGGCAGAAGGGAGGCAGGGAAGGGAGGTAAATCTTTATGGTCTTTCTTTTTGAGGACCATCACTACAGCTGCCTTAATATACATTAAGACTCACATACATTAGCACATTGTCACTGTCACTGTCACGCATACAAACGTTCTGTTTCTCTCTCTCTCACTCGCTTTCAATGCCATATTGACACAACAGGTGTGCAAGGGCGGGGGTGATTACTATTGCAATCCCTTGTCTCCACTGGCTTAGACATTGTAGAGAGAATGATAGAGGAAGCCAACATCCATAAATCGCCATGAACGTGTAAATGCCACTGCTGTGCATTCCAGCAGGAGAACAGGAGTCCAAACTGCTACAAGTTCCCTTCTCTCTTTGCTGCTGTTGTTTTAATACTGCTCTCCCCCACACACACAAACACAACTCTCTCACTCACACACACACTCTCTCTCTCTCTAATGTGTTTTATTGGTGTGACAAAAAACTGCACATTTGTATTGCCAAAATGTCTGGCTGTGTACAATGAAAAATTGTGCACCGTAAAATAAAATAACAAGTGCAAATAAACATGTTAAAGTAACATTCAAAATAAAAATCAGTTAACTATTAAATTGAATGCAGCATAAACTAGGAACATAGCAACACGTTTAAATATAAAGGAATAATATTGAGCATATAAGAAACAACAAAGACAAAAATGTCAAAAAAAAAATTAGCTTTTCTTTCTCTCCCTTTGAAATCATTAGAAACAAGTAGTTTGATATGACGTTTCGCTATCAGAATGATCTTTTTTTTTTGAGGACACACTCCCTCCATGCCACAAGCTGAGAGACAGAGAAAAGCGTAGTAATGTGACAGCGTGTTTCCACTCACAATAGCCAAAGGGTAAAGCCTTCACAATTACTCCCTTACACCCCACAGTTAAACAGAGAGAGAGAGAAAAGGAGAGAAAGAGAGTTAGTTTACATTATCATCAGTTGCTGGATTCATGTTTATGTTTAAATAACCACTGTAATTATTTGCTTGGACAATACAGTTACTTACACAGTTCCCTGCTTCAGCTTGTTTGAGTGAGACAAATTGAGTGTGTGGGAGAGAAATTGAACATGAAAACAAGAGATGTTTTTCCTTATTTCGCGTGTGTCATGACATTCTTTGTCATCTCCGAGGCAAGAAGCTACAGATCAAAAGAGAAAAACACAGAACAAAGCCTCAAATCCAAACCCTGAATTATGCAATATTTATTGCCACTGGAAATGCTTTGCCCCAGATTTTTCACAGACAGCATTACAAAACAATAGTAAGTTGTGACACTGGAGTGCATTTCCTCAGACTGTAGCCTCCCGTGGCTTTTATCATGTGCTACTCAGACTAAATATTACACGGCAGACTCACATCTGTCAACAAATAAGAAGCCTAGAATATTTTTGCAGTCAACACCCATAACATGAATCAAAAGTCTTTCACAGTCATTTGACCGAAAACAAGGCACTGTGTCCACAGCAACTGACAAAGCATGAAAATACCCCTTTCCACAATTGATACACGATAATTAATTATTTAAAATAATCAGCGTTCAGTCTGAAAGAATAGTACACTCTCAGAAAAAAAGGTACAAAAGCTGTGACTGGGACTGTACCTTTTCAAAAGATAAACTTTTGTCCATTTTAGGTGCCAATATACATTTTAGGTGCTAATATGTACATTTAGGTGCTAATATGTACATTTTAGGTGCTAATATGTACATTTTAGGTGCTAATAAGGACATTTAGGTGTTTATATGGACATTTATTTGCTAATTTTAGGTGCTAATATGTACCATTAAGGTACTAATATGCACCCTTTAGGTACAAAAGCGTACCTTTTGAAAAGGTACAGCCCCAGTGACAGCTTTTGGACCTTTTTTTTCCTGAGAGTGTTGGCTACTTCTATACCTAAAAGCTTTGTTTTCAACTGCATAAAACTGCAGTCAATCTGAATTTAAAATTGAAACTATGTACTTCGACACACCTTTGCAAGTGATCAATCAGTCTAAGAACGTTATTGTTAAAATATTATTAATAAGATGTTTTGAAGAAGATAGGGGGGTTCAACAACAATTTTGTGTTCCACAAAAGAAAGAAAGTCATGCAGGTTGGAACGACATGACATTAATTAACGACAGATCTCGTCTATCTCTTCAGTCTTAGAATTTATAACTAACTTTTAATCGAAGTTGAAAGTGTAGAGTGTTTAAATGAGTCTGCAAACACACACATACAAACAGCATGCATGTTCTTGAACTGGGTCTGCCAGCTTTCCCTTAACCCCCCCACCCCCCCACATCAAAGGCCATCAATCTCTCCCAGTACAGAGGGAAAGCCAAATATTTAGAGAAGGCCCAAGCCCCCATAAATCTGTTGTGGGAGAGAGCGGGGAGAACACGATACACCCCTAACACACACACACACCTAGCTCCCCATCCCAGCGCTCTCCTCACCTCCATCAGCCAGAGGAAGCAGAGGAAGACAGAAGGAATCTGAAAAAAAGAGAAAGCTGTGCTGTGCCTAAGTTGAAAGGTGCTCTGGGAGTCTTAAATTAGGTAGAGAAGTATATAGTGCCCCCTACCTTTTAATATTCACATGTATAAAGGCATACGTATGCTGAGACACAAACACACACTAAAAATCCATAACTACCACTTTAAATCACTGCTATGGTTCACATACTAGCGAAAAAAATGCAATCCCCATGAACAACACACACACATTTGCAATCCAGCAACTTTCCCCCGGGCCTTTAATTTACAATAACAAGGCTTGGTTCCACACGAGTAGACTGGCAAATATTCTAGACTATTTATTCCCCCTTTCATTGGAAAACAATATGGTGTTTTGTGTAATAAAGAAAGGAATGCTGTACTGACAGGTCAAAGGTCACGTTAGGAGTAAATTGAGGGCAGATGAGGCCTAGCAGAGAGTTTAGTTTGTGAATGGAGCCGTGCGGAGGAGAGCGGACAAGACGCAGAGATGTTTGGCCTGCTCTGAGTGCAGAATAAGGAACCAGCCATGAGAGCTGGAGGGCTCTTAGCACCGCTGAGCTAAATGACATGAGTTTATCCATCTTATGGCTGAACACTTCAGTGAGAGCATGCCTATTGTACCTGAGAAACTATTTACCAGTGCATTGGTAGCACACACACAATCACACATCATATACACAGACTCTTATCATCCACTTCGTTGTTATATATATACACACACACACACAGCAGTCCTCAGCTGTCTGGCTGACAGGGAACAAGGAGGGATTATGTTGTCTCTCTCACTCTTTCTATGTCCTTAAGAGTTCTCAGTGTGTCCTTTAGGGTCAGACAGGAAGATTGATCCCATAGAAAGAACACAACAACCTCCAGCCCTGACAGACGGCCGGATCAACTACAACTTTCTTTCGGGGACCCTGCTGGGGGAGCCACCGCAGCCCATTCAGAGAGCAGCTCTAACACTGCAGCTACCAACACTCAGATCATAAAGTCTGTATAATATGGAGCTCCTTCGGTAGAGGGAAGCAAATATTGATTCATTCAAAATAATATAATATAATACAATAGTGCTCAGATTCAATAATAACGTTTATACCACAATTACCACACCTTAAAACATTGTTGAGATGATTTCTTAGACATAATTTATTACGCATCTAATCCAAAGCCTACGTTGCGAAAAACGTCATTTTAGAGCTAGTAACGGAGGCTTTAGTTTGATAGCTGACTATTGCAGTTATTTATGCAGTTATTTGCATTTATAAATTAACTGAATCCAGTGCATCTCTCAACAGTGTTGAGATGGTCCTCACTGCAGAACATGAAATCCAGGAGGAGTTGGATCCAGATCCAACTCCTCCCACCTTACATATACCTAAACCTTCCCATCTCCACCCCTGATCTCTAACCCCACCCCTAATCCTGCCCATCTCCACCCCTTAGATCTTGAGTTAACTCCACTCCCTGGATCTTGTGTACTGCAATGAGGTGCTACAGTTAGTGTTAGGCAGCAGTGTCTCTAATAATAGCAAAACTGTAAGTTTATCTCCTCCAAGAACATAATTATTTGCCATTATTACCTTGCTTGTGACTCTGAGAAATGTCATGTAACTTTTAAGCAGTTAAACTACTTTACCAACAAAATCGTCAGAGCAGCGTTGACAACAACGCTTTCCGTGAATAATAAAACGTTTTTTTGTTTGTTTGTTTTTTTGTCGCAAACAAAAAACATGGAAATAATTTGTCATTTCATTTCCTATTGTTTAGTATATTTATGCTAGGTCGGTGTCGTTGTGGGTTTGGTTCTTTAGCTTTTGAAAAAAATTATTTGGCGAAGTGACGTGCTGCCTGGTAACTGTTTACCGTGAAAATAATACAGAAAGTTCCTCAACCAATCAGATTCAAGCATTCAACAGTCCCGTAATATAACATAATATAATCTGAAACCTACTGTAATAGGCTACTGCCGGGGATGTGGTCAGCAATGCATCCAGGAAAGGGCAAATTCAGGTGCTTCTGTTCTGTCATCTCCCGCCTTCAGTTTGTTGGTATTCTTGGCTGTCGTGCCCAGTGAAATGTCACCTCTCTGAAGGCCTCCATCTATTTTGTGGATAAATGTCAATAATGAGTTATACAACCACAATATGTTTGAGGATTCTTTGCACAGGGGTTTTGTAACCTTTTTTCAATGCTGCGACTTTACTTTAAAAAATTCGGGTATGTCTTCAATGTTCCCCCAGAGTAGCTTTTCCCCCTTCTGTTATTTAACTAACCGTTTCTCCTGTGTTTCTTTTCTGTGTTTATTCTTACAGCATTAATTCCACCTTTCTTCTCTCTCTCTCTGTTTCCCTGTTCCTGTGTGGGCTGTGCAGAGAGAGCTCCCTTGTCTCGGTGTTTGACACGCGTCTTCCTGTGTGGCTGCCAGGACCGCTAGGGACAGGAGAGGAACAAAGCTGTCCAGAGGACTGCCCGATTCAATTACACACCTAGGCCACAAAGAAAACTCAGACCGTCTGCAGTGGCCTGCACCTCAAAACCTTGAATGAAGATTTTTTGGACATTGGGATTTATGTTCATATTTATGTTGATGGACATTGGTATTCATTCACCCATTTATGAAGAATTATATGGTTAAATACATCCTAATAAAATGTCAAGATCCATCTAACTGACTATAACACAATTTAAAGAGATAATCAACCCAAAAATTCTTATAGAAGTGACACTAATATTTAGTCATCATTTACCCTCATGTCATTCCATATCCTGAAGAAAAAAACATATCACAGTTTCCACAAAAGTGTTTTTAACATTGATGATGATAATAATACGAAATGTTTCTTGAGCACCAAGCATAGTAGAATGATTTAATAATTTGGTAGTAATGGCTGCTGAAATATTAGCTTTGCATCACAGGAATATTCCATTTTTTTTTAAAAATTGTAATAGTATTTTGCAAAATCACACTTTTTACTGTGTTTTAAATAAATAAATGCAGCCAGTTGAGATTCCTTTTAAAAATATTTGTACAAAATTTAAATAAATGCACTGTAATCACTTTGGATAAAAGCGCCATCAATAAATGTAATAGAACAAACTAAAAAAAATTACAACCAAGTACTGTGCTGTTTTTTTATGCCTCAAGCATTTTCCAGGCCTTAGGTCTAAACCCCCTTAACTGCGGTAAAAGTCAGTGTAACACATGGCCTGAAGAGGCTTACTGCGTTTATAAAACTAGCAGCAAAAGCAATATGATAATATGTCACATATATTCCTCTTACTCCTCCCCTCTCTTCACCTCACCCCTCTTGTGAAGCCAACAGCCCCCTCCACTGGGCCCGTGAGGGTCTCTGGTCACATAATTACTCCTTGCTGATCCTAATAGCACATCACAGACACCGCCACTTCAGCCTCCCTCCGTTCAGAAGCACCCGGTCGGAGATGTTCGTTACCCCTGTGACCCCCCGCTCTAGCACCCAGAGAGGGACCCCCAACATCTTCTACCCCCAACACGCCAAGCGCTGGCCCCCTTGCACATGCATTGTCCCCTGGGGTTTAATTGGAGCGATGTTCCCTATTGTGCTCGCACTCAATGGCAGTGGAGAAGCCCATTGTAGGAGTGAATGAGGCCAGGAGTGTTCATTAGGTCCCGCGGCTGAATGGGTCTATCTGGGGGTGAGGACCACAACACAGAGCGTCCCGGACCTCCGTGGAGGGTGAAACCACCGTCGCTCTGACATACACTGACGCTTGGCCTCATGAAAGGTCTGCGACTGCGAGTTCATTTGTTATGGGGCTTTTGTAGCTCTGAGATAGACGAATCAAGAAAGAAAGAGAAAAAGAGAGGCCTGGATGCCCAACCATACCTGAGGGATCCAGTATGGAGGTGAATAATGACCTGCACCATCAGGAGAACGCTCTGACCACATTCAGATAATGCAAACCTGGGAGTGTCTACAAAAGAAGGTGAAACGTGGACTAGAAATATTTCTTTCTATTCATCATATTATTTTAAAAATGTATCACTGTTTCCACCATTCTCTTGAACACTCAATCAGAATGATTTCTGAAGGATCATGTGACTCTGACAACTGGAGTAATGGCAGCCTTGCATCAGAGGAATAAATTACATTTTATATTAAAATAGAAACCATTATTTTAAATTGGAATAATATTTTACAATATCAATGGTTTTACTGTATTTTGAATAATGAAGTAGCGTGTGTATGACACGCCAAATCGTATTTGCATTTTTAATCGCTTTTCAGCGTGTTTATGAACGCCGTCGACTTAACGTTATATAAATATATGACTTACCTCAACCCCATCCCTAAACTTAACCGTCACTGGGGTTAATGGCATTTATGACTGTTCCCTTACCATCCTAGGTAAAAAAAGATATGACTTACCTCAACCCTATCCCTAAACTTAACCGTCACTGGGGTTAATGGCATTTATGACTGGACATTTGACGCGCGTGTACAGACACGCGGAATGACGCGGACGTTATGGCGTAAACATACACGCATACACTCTAAAAAATGCTGGGTTGTTTTAACCCAACGTTGGGTCAAATATGGACAAACCCGAAATGTTGGGTTAAAAATGTAATGTAAAAATTTAACCCAACTGCTGGGTTAGTCCATATTTAACCCAATGTTGGGTTAAAACAACCCAGCATTTTTTAGAGTGTACACGCGGATAGCTCAAAATGCGTAGAGATAACACGCCACTTGATTCGAAAGTGGCGTGTATGTTTACGCAAAAGTCGTGATGTCATGTTGCATAAATGCAGCTTGAGCATAAGAAAATGCAGACAAAGATGCATGAAACAAAGCAGGCATCACTGCAGCGTCTTGTCTGATATGAATAAACTCAATTTCTCTTGGGGGACGGCAACAGCTGGGCATTTCCGCACCTCTGCAGACTGCAGCTGGCAATGTGCCTCACTCATACCGCCAGTTCCTTCAGCAGACTCATGGTGCATCGCCCAGGACAGAGCCGTTCAGTTCAGATCATCAGATTAAACTTGCTATAAAAAAACACACTCAGCCTTTTTAGTGTAACAACAATCAGAGGTGTTTATAGGTGTCATTGTGTTCATTTACAAGAGTGTATAAAAGTCTGCAAGATTGTGTCACCACCACTGAGTTTTAAACATTAAGCCTGCAACACAGCTTAATTAAACCTGTCCTGTAACATGTCATATACAATGAATCATTTACTCACCCTCCTGACAAACAACCTCACCATACTAGTTGTGGTCTAAAGCTAAACAGTGTATGGGTCTAACTTTGGTGACCCAGAACGTAAACCGAGCCTCTTAGGTAAACTTTCGAAGCTTCCTGCACCCAGACTGCACCGACTCGAGCCCCGCCAGTCTCCGCCTGTCCTGTTACTGGAGCCACAGTCGTGGTGGAGCTGTCCTGACAAACTCCAGCCCTCCACCCCGACCAGCGCTCATCACGTCACCCCTCACAGCCCTGCTATTGAAGTTCAGGCTGCTCTAAGAGGACTTTTTCTCTTTCACACACATACACGCACACACATCCGATGGTTACAGGCTGGAAAACAAAGTCAATGCCAGAGGTCATGCAAATGAACACACAAGTGAGGCTAAAATTTAATGTTAATCTGACATCATATAAGTAGTGTGTGTGGGCACTGTCTTATTCTTTATATACACAAACATTGTGTCTACCAGGCACTTTCCACGAATAGGGAACAAAATAGCATATGAAACTCTTTAAAAAAAGAATTGAATAATATTTTTCTTTTTTATGAAATGGTCTTGGAAGAAAATGCTGATCATCAACCTCAAGATGTCAAACTAATTATTATTTAAGACATATACATTTTTTTAGGGCTACAATTTTATGAACCCTGCTATTAAAGTTTAGAGCATTATATATAAAATCCTGATTTGTGCCATTTTGTAATTTTCTAGCAATAAATATTTATAAAAATAGACTTTGTAAGATTCAGAAGTAACTATCGGAGGCAAAATGAAATATCCCATTCAACATGTTTTAATATGAAATCACATTTGTTAAGGGCAATAAAAACATTTTATGCATTTATAACTAACAAAAATGTTAAATGTTAACGAACAAAACAAACCCTTTCTCATGCTAATTTGATCTTGTGAGGATAATGGGCTCTATGCACAACTGCACTACTTCCTGAACTTCAGCCAGCTCCTTGTTTCCTGTCTATCATTATTGGACAATTTGATTAATTCAGGTGTGCTTGACCTCAGTAGTCACGGCAACAATAATCAAACACACCTGAATTAATCAATGTGTCCAATAATGACAGACAGGAAACAAGAAGCTGGCTGAAGTTCAGGAAGTAGTGGAGCTGTGCATAGAGCCTATAATGTTTTACCTGACATATCTAAACAGATCTCACAATAAAAAAGTGGGATTCTTTAAAAATATATATAAATTAAAAAAAGTACTCATGGAAAGTGCCATTGCCCATTCAAAACACATGCAATGATTTATACTATGTCTCTCACACAAAACAAACTTTCCTTCTTTCTGTCAGTGTTTATTTCACGCTATGCCGCATAGAGAAGCCCACACTATACACACATGCATGCATTTAGATGTTTTTATTCAAAGTGACTTATAAATGAACAAAAGAAAAAAGGACAAACAGTAATTATACAATGTCCAATTTATTGGTCAACTAGATTAGGAAGCAAGCTTGACCCCACAAACATAAGGCACACATTAACAAACATACTTCAACATATCCACCTCAGTAAAATCACACTGAAGCCCCATAAAAGCACATTCTCATGCACAGTTTCACAAGGTCTATAGCATCTGGATCAAATGGTATATGTGTCCGTGCTTCAACAACTGGCATTTGTATTTTGTGTGTCCCCTTTCTATGTTCTGTCCTTTCCTGTTTAGCCTGGGCGTCTGCTGGGCGTCTGTGGGCAGTAAACAAAAGAGGGCTACGTAACCACTGTGGCACGCTTAGAGAGATGGGATGGTTTTCATTTTGGTAGGAAACAAGGCTGATTTGCGCTAAAAAAAGGAAAGTATTTATTAAAAACTTACTCTGACAAAATGATTAATTATTAATATTTAAGTATTAAAATGTATCTTAAAAATGTAAAAAGTAATATAAAACACTTTATTCTAATTATCCCATATGAGGGAGCCCATCATTAACATAATACACCCACAAACATAAGGACTATCGACACAAGCTCTAGTTAAAGCATTCTCTCTTTCTGGAAACTTATTTCAATCTCTAAAGATACAGTCTCATCTGAGAGCATGTGCAGCCGAGTGTGTCTAACCAAATACAACAAGGCCTAGACCGCATGTAAATGGCTGCAGACCAAGCACACATGTCATTACTCGGAAATATTCAAGGGTCAATATAATTATTAAGAAGAAAAGGGAATAAATTTTAAGGAAAAAAAATAAAATTTTAAGGAAAAAAAAATAAAAAAAGGGAAAAAAACAAGAAAGTTACACATAGTTAATTGAATAAGTTTATTGATGAATAAATTCACAGATTTGCAAACTGGTTGTAAGTGTTTTCATGGTGAATGAAACAGCTCTGTGATATTTCTATCTCACCCTCTTTTCTCGTTTTGGATTTCTAACTCTCGCTTCTCTCTTTGCTCTTTAATTTACTTCCCTTTTGAATTCTTCTGCTCTTTCAACTAATTTCTGCCACCCTCTAAAAAGTCGAACCCTGCGAGTAAAACCCTAGACTGCCTTTTTCACAGAATCTCTCAATTGCCATCCGCCCCCTCCCCACTCCAACAGTTTGATCTACTGAGAGTCATGCTCTTCACTTTTCCAGTGACATCTGTGATTAGAAACCGCGTATCTGCCCACCCACATGCTGCACATCACACAGAACAAGCTGTCGAAGATGTAAAGACATCACGTTGTGCCAAAAGCATGTACAAAAATGTCACCGCGTGACCCCGAGATCTGGCCGACAGAGCCGTCGTGGGATCGCATGTTGGGGTGTGGGTTTTAATAGGCAGCCAGGCAACATAAAACTCACTGCTTTGTTTGTTTTGCAGCCTTCGTACTGTAAAATCCTAAAGAGATTCTCAGGGCCGCCCTCTTCCATTGAGCAGTATATCTGCAGAACAAATGTTCCCCACGCTGGAGCTGTTGCTGGCCACACGGTGGAGGAGGATGTTTGGAGGAGAACGAGAGAGAGCGTGTGCTCGTGTGGTGCTGAAACGGACTGATGTGTGAACACACACACAGTGGAAGGCAGGGCCCGAGGGCCGTGGGGTGTGTGTAAATGAGCATTATCCTCACTGTAGCCCCTCACATCCTGACTCATGCCACATCACAGAACCAGACCCAGCCAGTCCACGCACATGCAGCCATACATCTGTCCCCGAGCACTGAGGGGACTGAAAAAGACAAACAGAGTGGAGAACATAAGAGAGAAGCGGACGCAGCGGCCGCACGGCAGCATGCCGGATAAAAAAGAGGAAAGGGAGTGATGGAGGAAGGATGGGTAGAGCAAAATGGATACAAAGACAGAAAGTAATAGGGGAGTCCAGCTGTGTCCCATTAGAGGTGGAGCACAGGAGGTGGTTGGGGTTGGCAGGGGGCAGTGTCCAGGAAGTGCTAAGAGGGACATACAGCGGTCTGGACAAGGGTTTTATTAGACAAACTGCCCTCTGTCTTTCTCTTTCTCTTTCTCTCTCTCTCTCTCTCTCTCTTTACGCCCTTGGGCCTTGCAAGGGCTAGACCAGTAGAAAACTATTAGCTGTGGAACTGAGGCCGGACCACCCAGAGACACACATATTATAATGGCTACCAGGAGGAAGTCCTGCCATCAGGGCTGCAGCTGGAGAGAAAAAGAGACTGAGGCTGAAAGAGAATGTGGATGAGGCAGACGGAGAAAAAGGGATGGATAAAGGAATAAAAGAGGCGAACCGCTGAGGTTTTGCCACTTGTGAACGCCGCTCTCCTTTGATTTTCTTTCTGTGCTATCTGTCGCATTCAAATCAATCCTTCCCTGCTGCCTTTGCTAATCTTGGTTCTCAACACACTGTCGCTGAGGAGACGCAGGTTGAAATAGCTCGCGTGCTTGCATCACAGGCCGCGCCTGAGAAAATGCGCGCGGAATCTGAGAGCTTCGAGAAATGCGCAAGCGCGCCTCAGTGAATCGTCTGTAGCCCGAGGGGTAAAATACATATTCAAGACGAATCATTTCTCTGGTATGCCGGTACATTAGCATATTCATCACCATCGCCTTAGGTAACGTAACCAAAGTTTTAAATAACGGTATCTCGCTATAAAAAGTAACTGAACCGCGACAAGCATATGTGGAGAATTTGACACAGCCACCCTCCGTGTTAACATTCCAGAGCAGGATGTGTATACCGGTAATGAGCCTTGGCTCGGACTTCTGAGATCCTTTCTTCAATTGTCTTTGATCTTCTCCATCTGAGTTGTATATTGTACCGTCCAAACATGCGCACCGTCGCTGTCTGCAAACCACAAGAATGTTTGACTAAATAACGTGATTCCTCGGCGGGAGACATGGAAGGAAAGTATAGCCAAGGTGAGGGCGGAAATGTGTTCTCAAGGTCAAGTTAGAGATGAGAAAGACGGTAGATGTTTGGGCGGGACTCGTTTGTTACTATGGTGGATTACCTCATCCAAATATAACAGACAAGGGTGGATCCGGTTTAAGTCTAGCCTTTGACTATACTGGCTGAAAAGCTATTTATAGGAAAAAATATCTTGATGTAGAAAATCTTTATTTGTCATAAATGGTCAAATGGTCTCTCATACGGACTTTCTGTCCAGCAGGGTTGCCAGATATGCATTCTAAACCAGCCCAATACCACTTCAGCAGCACACACAAATCAAAAGAAAAAAAATAATGACGTATTTAAAAGTTTACTTTCATGTATGCATAGAAAATAAGGTAGGAATGTATAATAAAAATATGTAATAGAGGTATCATTTTACAACAATGCTAAATTAACAGTTAAAACTAAATCATTTGCTATTATGAGCTAACAAAAAAAGTTCTATAAATATTATGAATTAACAAAATAACAACAGTATATTTTTAATTTAACATAAACCATATGTTTGTTAAGTATTAGAGAAATAATGTAACATTCTGTTAAATAATCATGTATATTAATATCATATTGAAAGGAGGCATAACTGTTTTAATTATTTTATAATTGATAGTGGTTAAATGGTTTAAAAGACCAAAAGCATGTAGAATGTTTTTATTTTCTTTAAATCTTAAAAAGAGCCACACAGCCACCATTCAAAAACGCATCCTTCACCCTAGTCTCGGAGTTCACTTCAAAAAGTGAAGCTTATTCATTCGCAGGTAATTATTAAACCACCAAAAGCTGTCCAACACAAAGATTTACGGAGAGGGTGTCCCTGCCAGGAAGCAAAGTGTTGGGAGGGTTTATTCTCCCTCTGGCCACATTGTCACACTCACATGGTTGGTCTTTCGCTTCAACCTCATCCTGTCCAATTTAATGCCATAGGCTCCCTGACAGAGCTCAGGTCGGAAGATTTAATACCTAAGCTATTCAATCATTAAGGTGTTTTATACATCTAGCCTCGGCCTTCTAGCTCCCTCGTAAAAAATAATATTTGTCTTTCCAACTGTACTGTGAACCACAAAGTCCTTATATTTTATTTTCATCTGTGCTGTAAAACCTTGTTCTTGCCCTCAGACCCACCCGGCTATGGGCAATTACCTTGTTCTGTAACTGCGCTGTGGTGTGTGATGATGTGATCATGTATGTGTGTCTGAAGATGTATGAGCTGAGCTGTGGGGAAGCCACACTCTGGGCAGGAGGTCAAGGCTACTTGAGATTGCGAGTGTGTGTAATATGTGTTTTAACATCCCTTTGGCCTGGCACATGAACGCACGCACACACACCAGCCCACATTTGCAGCCATGTTTTTCCAGGCCTGAGATGTTACTGCTTCTGTGGTGGTAACTAACAGGCAAGCTGTAAATGAAGTGTGAGAAGAAGTTGTACAGAGTGGTCAAGTATAAGAGGAAGAATGAGATTCATTTAAAGAGAGAATACACCTGGACCAATGATCGGGTTTCATCACAAGAGCCAAAGTAAGAAAGCAAACTACATTTCTCATATCTCAGTCAGTTTTATCTGTAGAAACTCTACAGTGACTGACGTTTAACATCACTGTGTTCTTGAGTGCTGTGTCAAGTCAGCTAATATTATTGCGGTCTCATTAGCTAATCAAAGCGCTAACTTATGAGATGAGCTGAGTGATCCTGTTAGCATTGTGAAGAGGCATCTTCAGGGCTGTCATTTTCTCTTCTACAGGCTTGTTAGAGGACAACGATCTGCTCATTAGAAGTGTAAGTAGTGGGCCTGAAAATGAGGAGCTCTCCAGAGAATAACTATGTTGGGAGCTAGCATACTACTCAAATGTTAAAAAAGGTTCTGTATGATGGGAATACATATATTACATGCAACAATTTGCCAAAATGTGCAATGCATAGCAAAGCATACCATAATTCAACACACTTAACCTTCAATTTCCAATGTGATGAATGACCCAGAAGCAATATGCTAATTATTATTATTCATATTTTGCATCTTTTTCTTGACATAGTATTCTAGATGATAAAAAGCAAAGAATTATTTTTTTTACATAAAATTGGAATAAGACTCATCTGAGCAGGTTTGTTATTGTTTTCTATATATATATTATAAAACTTAATAAAAGTTAAGTTATATATATATATATATATATATATATTATAAAACTTAATAAAACTGATATATATATATATAGGCTATAAATATATATATATATATCAGTCTCAATTGATAAACTCGAGCTTGGATTAAATCCTTAATGAATATAATATACTGTATGTAATAATACACTATACACTATACTGTAATAATAATTTGATTTAAAAATGTATTTGTTTAAGTTTTATAATATTTTACAATTTTAAAAATGGATTTTTACCAGGTATAAGATTAGTACATTATAGTCCATTAGTATCTTCTCTAATGTACTCAAGATTGTAGGTTTTTGTTTGTTTGTTTATTTTGTTCACGACTTTTCATAGCCCTCAGAACGAATAAAATAAGTTGCTTGTTTTATATTTTTAGTGTGTGTTTGTCTGGCTATTGTGAGTTGATGACCATGTCATCACATCCGTATACCGAAAATTGAGCATCCATTTGACCAGCTTTGCATTAAACATTAACTCCTGTTCTCTTGTTAAAGCTGCTAGCACGTCACACTGGAGGTTGTAAATACCTGCTCATAGCCTCTTCCCCACCTCTGTGTGTAAAGCTTCAGTAATGAGGTCCACCAGGTGGCTCAATACATACATGTGATATAGAGTTATAAGAAAATATTATACAGCCCTGACACCTGACACCATCAAAACACATTCTAGTAAGTCCATACATCATGCAATTTTCACAACTAGAATACATCGACCAAAAAAAAAAAAAAAACAAACAAAAAACAGGAATCCACTGAAGATACTTTGCCCGGATTAAATGCAGATTAATCAGATTGTCGGGTCTGTTATTATTATGTTTTGGGATGACCAGATAAATTATTTGGCCACTGCAATGTACACTCTCCATAGCAACAGTTTATATTTCATTTCTTTGACATCATGAATGATTTAGTCACCTCTGTCCTTTCCATCCCATTAATAAGGCAAACACATTACGGCACAGCAAAGAGAAGATAACAGGAGCCTGAATTTTCCTCTTGAACCTCCTCCCAAAGAATGAAAATATTATCTTGTGCTTATTTATGATTTGAGCTTTGACTTTGTAATTTGCCGTTAAGGCTTCGAGAGTGAGCCAGCCCAATGGACAATGAGAAGCAGCAACTTACTGAACTAAGCCAGGGACAGAGAAATGACTGTGGGCATGGAAAAATGATGTATTCAGTATTAGAATTAGGTTACAAAAATCAGCATCACCAAAGTTTGCTCTGCTTTCTTTCACTCTAAAGAGAGGAGCAGGAGTTGAGTGACTCTACCCTCTGCCAAACCCACCAAACCTTCATAGCCCTCATTAAACAAATCTTTTATGGACCCATGGCCTACTGGTTTCGGACACATCGAGCTGAGGTCTAATACAGGACACTAGAGGTCAAATTGGTTCTTGATTCTGCCCTTTTCCCCTAATTTCTTTTCCTTTTCCTTCTCTTCTCTCTCGTAAGTAAAAACGCCAAAAAATACCAAAAAACCTCATGAGATCTGGCAGTGATAGAAAACAACACGCATTAGCAATTCTTTCATACTTTCACAATTCCATCTAAGATGAATGTTCTCTGTCTCTGAGGATCTCTCGTGTGCTTTCTTCCTCTCTGCCTACCATTATCCCGGTTTGTCTATTTTCCTACGCCGCGTTTGTTTTTCCGCAGCATTCCAGCGTTCCATTGCCGCATTAAAGCCGGATTCCTGAGTATAAATGGATTACATCATTGTTATTGAATAGATGTTGCTAATTCAAACGTGCTGTATGGATTTGTTTTTAGAAATCAAGCATAGTAAGTGTTCGGGGATAAGCGAGGGTTGCTGGACAGAAAGAAATGGAGAGAAAGCCACAGGAGCAAGCTACAGAGAACCCATCTAAACTTGATTTTTTACCGTGAGTGTTAGGTTTGGAGGTACGGCCAAGCTTTGTGGCCGGCTGTGTTTGGGTTTCTCCCTATCTGCTGACAGCTTTCCCCGTTGGATCGAGGCAGGACGCTTCCCACAGCGCCATAGCCAATCATGCCAATCAGATTTGACGTTTCGAGTGGGCCCCAGAGTCAGGCCGAGCAAAAGACTGACCTGTGAGCTTTGTTACACCACTCAGCAGATTTCAACACCCGCTCAGTTCCCAAAAACTGCAGTGCATCTTTAAGCTTGATATTGTCGAAGAGGACAAATTGATTTGGGCTTGAGCACTGGACAAGAAAAAACACAACATCTGTTGTTTTTAATAGCGCACTGAAATGCAGCAAATCGGCTCAAAGGGCTGTTGGGTATTTTGGTACGTGTTGAAGCACATGATTTCCCTCAGACTACTCTTCTCTTGGGACCACACAAAGTAAAAACCCAAACAGAGAGGGCCAACTTAGGTTGCAATAACGCAAACATGGAGGCGTGTATAAAACTGAGCAAAAGTGATCAAAACGAAGATAAAGCAGGAGTAAGAGAAATCTGAGAGTCCTGTGATCGTGCCCATGAGATTTTCCACATTTACACAGTTCTTCTGACCTCCCAGCCCATCACTACTGCCCCTCACCCAGCCAAGAGCATGAGCTGGAAAAAACTACACTGCCCACTTCCTCGTCTTCCAATCAATCTATTCCTCCCACTTTCTCTGTTACGCCCAGTCATGTTATATCAGCTTGTAAAGGTGAGACTTTGAACCCAATTCTCTTGCCCCTCCCATGGTGGCAGCTATAGGGTGTCTATTGTGTGTCCATTAAACATCAGGTAGAAGATGTATTCATTCAGGATTTCAAGAATTATAGGGGAGAGAGGGGAAGTTTTTTTTTAAAGTAAAGTCTTTTATAAAGGCTATTCGTTTCCACCATTACCAATAGGCTACTGTTGCAATGTGAACCTGGCACAAGTCTCAAAGTCCTGCAAACCCTCAGAAGAGTGAGACTGCTGTTCTCTTGATGGTTTGGAGAGCTTGTTTCCTGCCGCTGCTGCTGTTGTGATCTGGCTTTGTCATTAACACCCCTGCTGTCAGAGGAGTACCGTCCATCTCTCACATTCTAACCACACAAACCAAACTGTAGCACCTAGTCTGATGGGACTTTTTCCTCCCCATCTTCACTATATCTCAGTGTCTGTTCCTCTCTTTCTTTGTCCCTTCCTCCTTTCCTCTCTCTGGTGCAGATGTTTCAGCGGTAGCAAAGGTCAGAGGTCACTGAGGGTTTGGGTTTCCTGAGCACAGCCTCCTGTAGAGCTCAGTCAGGGCGCTTCCTTCAGCACAGCCCACTCACTGCAGCCTCCTCTGCAAAAATATTAGTCTTCAAGCAGCACAGGGGAAAAAGAAGAGCGAGGGAAAATACTTTTTGCTTTGCCATGCAGCTTTGATGAGACAATACATAGCTTCACCTTAAAACACACACATACATATATATATAACATAAACATATACATATATATAACATAAACATATATATATATATATATATATATATATATATATATATATGTATATATATAAAGCATATAAGCATATAAACATAAAGTCTATACAGGAACATTATCCAAAAACATAATTTTGACTAACATAATAATTTTGATTAACATAATTTTTATTTTCATAACAATTACGCACATTTCCCACACCTTCTAATTACTATTGTGTCAAGTCAGTGAGTTTTTAATTAAAATACGCATAATTAAAGGCAAAACAACAAATACCACCACTACAAAGAAATACTTTACAATTATATATATATATATATATATATATATATATATATATATATATATCACATTATGGTAATAAGAATTATTTTTTTTCTCAATATAGTAGCAATTTCTTTGAAATTTGACATTTGAATTTTCTTTGAAAGTAATAACAAAGGGAAAATCTTAAATGTCTTAAAGGTTGGCTTAATTTCCTTTATGCAGGATTTCATTTATTACTTTTTGTCTTTTGATTTCCGGGTGAAATCTGACCCGAATTTAAGAATCTATATATTTGGTCATATTTTTTTTTTGCATTAATATAATTTGCACATAAGTGTCAAATTTGCTTTTAATTATGACCAAGAAATAGTGCAGAGTTTTAAATTTCATAGCAATTAGTCATAGTAATTATTTTAAATATTCAAAATCCTGAAACTCTTTGTTTCTTTTATGATTTAAATTTTCAATATGGGACCCTGGTTTTTAATACATATATATATATATATATATTCAGCATTAAAGGGTTTATGATGAGGACTCAAATTTTCCTTAATCTTTTGACAGTAAAAGGTCGTTATACTATAGAAATATCCTGTCAATTCCAAAACTAAAACTTTTTTGTTATTCCAAAAACATCTTATATTGAAACCAAGGCTAAAAAAAGACAGGATCTCAAAAGTGGAGACATATGACATCATAGGGCAGCGAAAGACCATCAAGCCTACGTCTACATCATAGTGTCTTTAGCGCCGCCCACTAGAGAGTTAGCGAATAGTTACACGAGAACGAGTAAAGATCGACACAGGATTAATAATACCATTGCCTTCCAAAGTATATCCAAATCAGGATTTGAAATTAACAACCCACCAAAGGTGGGTAAAAATGAACTTTGGCAGGTAACGCTGTCAAATCACTAGCCAAATTTGGAGCGTTGCTATGTTACTCACTTTGCTGGAGATGTTTGTGTAAGCCAAATGCAGAAATTGCATTGCAATGATGAGATCACTTCCTTCACACGATCAACAGATCTGAGATCAATGCTCATCACTGCAACCTTTCATGTGTTGGGAAAAGATCTAAATATAGCCTAATGCTAAAATTATTAGCCTACTTTTCACCATTTGTTAATCATGATAGCTGTAATGGTAAAAACGTAAAAGATTTTGAGAGAGAGAGAGTTCCACATGTAGGCTAATGTTAGCTTTTTCATATGCAAACATGTCAGCCAATCACAGCAGTGGGTGTTTACACTAAAGTCTCACAGCAGACACGCCCCTTCAAACAGACCGTTCAGATACTAATGTTATAAGGGCACCCCAGGAAACATTATAAAATTATTAAAATAATCCAGTTCATGACACCTTTAAATGTGTGTGTTTGTGTTTGCAAGCAAAGCCTATGAGCTTGTGTAAGTCTGTGTGCGCTAGAAAGGCCCCGGAGGTCCGGCCTCAGTGCTCTTTATAAACACATCAGTTGGGTTGACAGTGCACAGTAGGGGTGGACTGCAAGACGGGGAACTGGGACACAGTCCTCATAAAAAATCACTTCTAATTTATTTCCCCCCAAATTGGAAAGTGCACGCTCACACCTGACTAAATCATCACGCGTCAACAGGAGACGGCCCCCGCCGCACACAGGCGAAACCTGAGCTCAGCATTGCTGCACGGATTTGGGCCAGCCAGGCAGAAAAAAAACACACGAATGCACTGCACACCCTGTAATGGATTCTGCAGATGTCCCGGTCCAGATAGCCCTGTTCTCAATATGGCCTCTATTATTGAGGAATCCTTTATCAAATTAGCAATTTTGCCCTTTTTTCAACCCCATCTATCTCTCGGTCTGGTCATGAATGCCCTCTTGCTCTTTCTTGGGCCTCCTCTCTTGGCTTGTAGCCACTACCATGTCTTGTGCCCTACGACCCTCCACCCTTCCCAATTCCTTCCTTCAGCTCATCTATCACTTCTAGGCCAGTTGGCGTTTGTAAGCGGGGTGTCCCATGCTCAGCATGCTTCAGGAAAAAGATTCCTTCCCCTTAATCTCATATTCTTTATTTAACTCATAATCAGTTCTCTGATCAGATTATTTTACCTCTATGTTCACACTAGCTCTTTCCATCCTCCTTTTCTCTCTGTGGACTCCCAGCTCCCAAAGCCTAATGTGGAACACTCGTTATTATGCAAGATCGGATGCAGTTTAGTATAAACTTGACAAAAACCAAACAAACAGCATTGGTCCTTATGGGACAGGAAGCAGCTATCGAGATGGGTCATTCCAGGAGGTTGGGTGTGACTGCTGCAAACACCCCTGAAACAAAACACCAATGCAGACCTCCACAAGATGGCTCAGCTCATCTTATAAATGGGGTAGCACATTCTATGATGAACTGAGGTAACCAAAATGTTGAAGGTTCAAGCCATACAAAGGTTTCACAAGCCATGTATTGCAGCATTATAGCCAAGAGAAAAAAAACTGTGATGCTCTGTTATGTCAAATGTCAGCTAAACGACAAATTAGATAATAGCTCATAATCATTTATGAATATAAATAAGACACCAAAATGAATATAACCTAATGAAGGTTTTGACATGAAGCTTCAGTAAGGTGTATTAGCCGGCAAAAACTGATTTCTTGGAAACTTCTTTTCTACACTGATTTCTTGGAAACATCTTATCTACACTGTAAAAAAAATATTATTTGTTTTAAAAAAGCGAGTAATGTGGTTGTCTTAATTTTTTTTAATTCATTGAAATAATAAAAAATTGAGTTAATTCACTAAAGGAGTTTGGTTTAATCAACAGAAATTCTAAATATCATGTTATCTGAACCACATAAATGATCTAAGTTGATTTAAAGGATAAAGGATTTTTTTTTTTTGTCATTCCAAACCATGGTACATGAAATGGAACGAAATTAGATACTGAGGTCCGGTTAAAACCACTCAAAAATAAATAACTACTAAACCACTCATCAATAAATACAATAGAGACAAATAGCAAAACATACAACCCATATACGTATACACACTAAAAAGAAAACATAAAAAATGAATAAAAACAGCAGCATAATAATATCAATGCAGTGTAACTTTGGGACAGAAAGTTACACTGCATTGATATTATTAATTATTATTAATTTGACAAAAGAATAAAGTGTTGTGTGATAATAAATCATGAAAATAATTTAGTGTTGAAGAATCAGAATTGAATGGTTCCACTTTTGATTATAATAACAATTATGCTCCCTAAACAGTTGCATTAACAATTATTTTAATACAAGGAATAAATGGAGGGAAATGGAGGGAACTAAATTGAAACAATGTAGATGTCAAATGATTAGATCATTTTAATATTGAATACATTTAAAACAAAAGTGAGTTTACAAAGAATTTTTTAATGAATAAATGCAATGCACCAATTGACCTACACTGAAACTATAGTTGACAACAAACTTCAATTCATCTTTATGAAATACTACAAACAAATTCATATATGTCAGGTATTCTGTTTATCACTAACTTTTCACTAATTCACTAATACAAGAGTCACTTGTTCAGGAATCAGACTACACTGGTCTTGCTACTGTATATGTTTTTGATTCAGTAAAATAACCGGATCATGAAAGTAATTCATTCAGGAATCGGACAACATGCTGTGTGTTTGACCAAAATAACGATTCACTAAAACAAACGGTCTCAAAAAAGTAATTCCGTCTGCATCGATTTTCATCGATTGCATCGTATTTGGTCATTTAGCTCTTGTTTTAATAGAATCAGTTCTTGCCCCTAGTAATTCTGTTTGTTATGTTTTGTGAGGTGAGCACTTTTACTATGATAACATTAAAAGCCACATTACTAATATTCCAAAAACGTGCCAACAAAGCTGAATAATTCATCATGCATCCAAAGTCTAAAACAAACAAGGTATAAATGGCAGACAGTGTCAGTTAAACTAAACATAATTTACTCTCAGATTCCCCATAATATTTAAGTATAGTTTTAAAATAACTAACACTTCTTCTGAGAAAAGGTCTAGAGAGAGTAAAGGTGAAAGGGAGATTCCATGGCTGACTAATGTCCTGGTTTGGTATGAGTGAAGGACAGCGGTAGTCAAAGGTCAGTCAGGGTTAGGCTGTCAATGCATGACATAGAGCGCTTTAACTCTCTCTCTCTGCCCTCTCTCTCTCTCTAGGGCCATGCCAGATGTTAAAATCTATGTAACTACTGACAGGCCTACACAGATCTTTCTCTCAGCCTGTGACTGACCTTTACAACCTCTGTTCTCACAGCTGTTGTACTGTAGAGCACTGTTTCCACATGGATGGCAGACAGAACAGAAGGAGAAGATGGATGATGCTATCATTTATGCTGTAGAATGTTGTGTAACAGGGTTTATGTTTTCACTAAATATACACAATGTGAGAATGATGTGAATGGTGTCAAAAAGGGTATATAATTTGGATGTATGTGTTTTAAGGAGAGATGACAGATTATGTGATAAAAATACGACGTATTGTTTAAGATGCACAATGATGTTCCTAGAATGTACGCAATGAATGTAAAAAAAAGGTATGGCTGGAATTCTAAAATATTTTTCTTTTTAGAGATTATCTCATGGAAAATATTTGACACAATATTTTGTCTGCGTGTGAGTGAGAAAGAGTTACTGTGATATTGCCAAGTCTGATCCTGGAACATTATTTCAAAATTAAAATCAACTAAACCCGAAAATTTTGTTCCTACCCCTAAACGTAAACCCACTCTCAGAAAAAAATGTGCAAAAATGATACCTTTAGACTAATAAAGTGTTACCCATCCTTTTAATTACAATATAATAATCTCCTAAATACATGTTATGTTCTATAACTTTGCATTTAGAAAATTAAATTAAACAAAAAACTGAACATTTATATATTTGACAGACGAATGGATGGATATGAGTGAATGATGTCAGAAAAATGCTATAACATTTACTGAGAAAAAAGATACCAAAAAGAATAATACAGAATGTTTTAGAGTAGCATACATAATGTCGTACAGTTCATCTGAACTCAGTCTGTAGACTGTAGACCAGTGCTAATATACTCTTTTGTAGAAATACCAGAATGTTTTTACGGTTCAGAATTTTAGCGAAGTGGGTTAAAACTGGTCTGGATTATGTCACATTTCAGGATGTTTTTACACCCTTACAGTCCCGTACGGCTGCACTATTCTGCTAACCCACTGGATTTCAACATTCACTGAGCAACAGCCCAAACAACAATGCCACATGGTATTACCGTATAACAACCATGCAAGAGCAACAGCCATTTCGACAGGAGACACACTGGGGTGTGATTTGCATGGGTGACCACTGGGGCTAATAAGACAAGCAAACATTTTTACAAACAAACACATCTGTTAAGGCACTGTCTCAGGTGATTAATCACCGTAGTAATTGTGGCGTAGTCCCCCCACCAACAAGTCAGGTTGTGTGCTGTGGGAAACATGATCTGGGATAATACAACCTGCAGTGCTGTGCTAAGATGTGTTTGTGTTATTACAGCTTGTCCAGCTGCATAAGCAACAATGCCTTGAAGAACTGAACACACCCCAAGACAAATCCAAGCCGTACAACATCACATTACACCATCATACCACCATAAACCGCCAAATTAAACACCACCATACCAGACTGATCTAAGCACCTTCAAACTGAACATAATCATACCAAACAAATGAGAGTATAATCAAACATCATCATAAACATTATCATACCAAACCACATCAAAACTACCATGTAACACTATTAAATCCACTCAAAATAACCATTTCAAACACAAGCAAACCAAAAAAGTCTTTTGCTGGGGTTCTATTCAGTTCTTGGCACAAGAACAAGCTCTTTCTGCATGTAAACATACAAGATCTATTTTGTATTTTGGGACAAAAAAAGAAGGAAAAATTCTATGCCTTCCATTTGATCGAGTCAAATGTTCTCAAATCCAGTGGAGAATTTCACTCAGGCTGCAAATTTTGGGTTAAGGAAAAATTAGGCCACACTCCGCAGGAAATTAAATTATAGAATAACAAGAGGAAATAATAATTTTTTTTTAAAGGTGTCTATCGATTCTTTTAAATTTTAAGGGTTTTCAAAACTTTTAAACTTTGTCATACATTAAAAATTTTATCTTGACACACATTGAGTTAAAAATGATTTTCAAGAGCTGTTTGGGACCTCAATTGAAATTGAGGAACTGAATTGGAATTTAAAAGGCATTCTTAAGACAATTCTGAATGGCACAACCTGCCCCAAACCAACACATTCTCATCCTTTGGCGTCATATAGGTGACGCCACATGCCATTTCGTCCAAATACTACGCACATGGCACCCTTCAGAATCAATATAACACGCACTGTTATGGGTATAGGTCTGGGGTAGGTTCTGCGTCTCATATAGACGCTAAAGGATGGCAGTCACCTTTATGATGCCTTGGGTTCTGTGTGTTATATTGACGCTAAAGGGTGCCATGGGCGTAGTATTTCGACGAAATGTCATATGGCGTCACCTAAATGATGCCAAAGGATGAGAACGGGCTCCCCAAACACAGTGAGTGTTTAGAAGTATTAAAGTTGCAATGTACCATGAAGTAGCATTCATTGCAAGCATGATGGGAGATGATTGAAGAAGAAGACCTACATACACTATCAGAGAGAAGTTACTTCACCGGAAGATCGAGTCATGACATTTTGATTAAAAATGAAAGTTAAAATGTAACATCATGGATGAATTGTTCACAATAAGATCAATAAAAAAAAAATCAGATGAAAATCGAATGCAGTCTAAATGATTAGGTACCTCCCTCTCTAAACTGTGATCAATGTCTTTAACCCTAGAGACAGAAAATCATAAATGATAAAAAATATCAATACTTTGAGTTTGTATAGCTTATTTAAGTATTTAAATTTATTACTAAAAATCAAGACTTGGTACCATGTAAATCTGATCTTAATTCTATGCAATTTAGCATGAGGGGCAACTCCCACTTTTCTTCTCAACTCCCCCCCTCTCCGCTTCCCACTTTTTTCCCAATTGTACTCCAGCATCACCCAATGAGTCGTGCTGAACGAGACCTTCAAAAAAAAGACTCTAAAACGTGGCGATTACGATCTGGGTAAACCAACTCTGCCTCCTACTTTCCTCCCCTCTTCTCTCGCTCTGTCTTTCTTTGTCTCTCCCTCTCTATCTCCCTTTCCTTCAATCCCTGTGTGGCTATATGTAACATCAGTAAAGCTGTCAGGCAGCACAGCCAAGATAAACAGGCCGAGGGCTGGGTTCAGAGGTGAGAGGGGCTGAAATGTTTTTCCTAAGGAACTGAGGGACCCCTGGAGAACCACGGCTGGGGCCAGGCAAGGGCCAGCGGGGAAGACGATCCCCTCGATTGCCCTCTCCACACTAACACATTGGCCAATCTCCTCTCTCTCTTTTTCTTTCTCCTCTCTTACTCTCCCTCTTTCTCCTCGATCTGCATCTGTGTACACAAATACTCTCAACAGGATCCCCTTCACACATACACACACACACTCGTACTCATTCATTCATTGGCCGGACTGGCTCTTTAAATTACTGCTGTGTCAACACAAAGAGCTGACACTCGCATACACTCTGACTCACACATATGCTACATGCAGGTACACATGTACAGTACATGCCAGAATATATTTCACATAAAACGTGCAGTGAAAACAAAATAAATTTCTACTTCTTTTGTTATCTTTAAACAGAATCTACTAATTTGCAAGTATGCATGGCAAAAGAGTGCCTGTACTGAATGTGAGCATATGGTACATAGACCTTGGGAGGGGTGATATCACTCACCCGAAAGTGACCTTTCTCCCTCTTGCTTTCTCTCGTCTCAAGCTCTTTTTTATAGAGAGTACAAACAGAATGACTGAGAAAAAAAAAAGAAAGAAAGCAAGGGAAGGTATAGGTGCCAGAAGTATTATAAGCTAGAATGGGGTAATACACTAAAACAAGGTGGAAAAGGAGAGAGAGAAAGGCACGTCAATGCCAAGAAAAGCATGTTGAAATGAATTAGGACAATAAGATTGACAGAGCACAGGAAGAAGAACAGCAGAGGGTGAGAGAGTTGGCTTGGTCTGAGCACATACCCATTCCCTGCCATATGGACCGGCGTTCGCAGCTCAAAACAGAAGGACTCATCTGGGATCTGATTTCTTTTCATCCTACTCTGCTCCTGGCTCTCAAAGCTGATTCAGTTCAGCGCTCCTGACCTGTGATGCTCCAGCACAGGTTAAACAGTAAAACTACGGTCAGTTCTGAAGGTTTAAGAAAATAATGAGCATGAAATATAAAACAGACGACGATGAGGAAATAAGAGCAGTCGGGATAACCCAACAATTTCCGTTTAAATTGAATGCGTTTTTTCTTTTTTTGTCAGCAAGATTTAAATTGATTCAGCTTGAACATAATATCTAGTGCAAATTTACTTTTAAATTTGTGCTGTCAGATTGAAGCGAGTCTTTCATGTTGCTTTTAGCTTGAGGTCAGGCATCAGGTGGCAGTAATGGAGCAGGAACTGATAAATCCCTTATGGAACCTCATGTTGTCAGCATCCAGTGTCAATTCATTTTCATTCATTAAATGGATTTATTTTCATGACATTTCATTGTAAACCCAAAACTTCTAATACTTCTATTCAGTAAGGATACATTCAACTGATCAAAAGTGACAGTAAAGATGTTATTGATGTCACCAAAGTTTTCTATTTCAAATAAATGGTTCTTCTCAACTTTCAATTCATTAAGAATATGTATTAAAATGAATGGTCTCTGCAAAAGAATTAATGAACACAATTGTTTTTCCTGATCTGGAGCCACAAATCAGCATATCAGAATGATTTCTAAAGGATCACGTGACACTGAAGACTGAAATAATGATGCTGAAAATTCAGCTTTGCCATCACAGGAATAAAGTACATTTAAAAAATATTTAAATAGAAAATACTTATTTTAAGTTGTCATTTGTGTTTGTTTAAAAATCTAAAACTAAATGGTGAGCATAAGAGACTTCGTTCAAAAACATTTGATTTTTTTTTTTTACCAACCCCGTACTATTGAACTGTAGTATGAGAATAAATATAGGTGTCTCCACTTCACAAACACAACAAAGACAAAGGCAAAACGGACATAACTATTTGAAAAAATTAATTGTGCAATATGCATAAAATGGCAAAGATTACATGCTATTCCCTCTCACATCCTTTTATAGCAGCGTATTTGTTTGTAAATATGCTTGTGCACTGTAAAAAATGAAATGATCAATAAGTCATCCTGTGTTTTTACATTACTTTAACTCATCAAAATAATTTAAGCAATTTCAACTTTTTTCAGTCAATTAAATATAATTTTTAAGTTGATATAACTTTAACAGCCAGTTCTATTATACTTAAAAATAAAATGTAGCAACTGAACGTTTCAACAGTGTAAGTTTCCATTTAATTTTCTTATGTTTTGGCATCAGAAATGCATGACAAGAAGGAAGACACGAGGATGAAGCAACATATTCTTTTACCTGCTTCAGAGTTTTTCTTTCCCAGCTCTCAGCTTCCTGCCACTGCCGCCCATCAATCTAACCAGGCCACAATGGTCTGTGACAGAGCCGGGCAGAACCGCAGGGGAAGACAAACAGTGGTGGACACACAGCTCACTTCCTCTTCCCTCCCGTCATGCTCCTCACGCGGGGGTCTGCCACCCTGTCGGCCTCCCTCGTGCTCCACGGCACATCCTCTCGGCACATAAATACCCAGGAAAAACTTCCTGCCCAACTCCAAAACATGACCCAGAAATAAATGAACAAAAATAGAGCCAGGGTTATATTACAGGAGAAAGAGAGTTTTATTGCTATTTGAGACATTTTATTGATTTATCGGGTTTTGACTCTATTTGAGCCGTATTTGCGTACACATCCAACACCCTGGTTTCAAATGCATATATATCTGTATGATACGGAGAGACCCAGCGCAATTATATTATTTTCACTTCAGCTTTTTTCCGCAGCCCTGAGATGTCCTTTCATTCTCGTCTCTCTCACTCACTCACTCACTCAGCATCTGTTACATCTAAACAGCCCACTTAACCTCATCTCTGTCACTTTCTCTGCCGGCAACATGCGCATACACACAGAGCAGAGGCATACTTTCTCTGAGGTCTCACACAATGCATTCATGACAGAAAAGGAGAGGAGAAATCCTTAGTAAAATTACTAGAGGACATTAATCATTAGGGCAGATTATAAGCAGCCCCTGTTCTGCCAGATGCCTCTCTGTTTGAGCCTCTGCTCTGCAATCTCAGGGCACTTCACCTCCGCTGCTGCTGCCTCTCAGGGAGGACGGCCATTGTTTCTGGCCAGCTTTTATTTCTTTATTCCTAACATTTTTTAAATAAGGCGCATTAGAGAGGTCTCATCATCTTTTCCCGCTTTTCAGCCCTCCTCAGCTTTGAACTTGGGGGCTGAAAACCACAACCCACTTCAGAACCTTTAGCCCTGTGTGGCCACATACACATATATGCACATGAAGAAACCCACACATACGACACAAAAGACTTGTTCCTTCATAACATGGTGCTTCAGGACTGAGAAATAGTACTAAAGGTTCTCTAAAGGCAACAAAAGGCCAAGGGGAGTATAACCCGACATGTGCGCACACACACAGTCCTCTCTTAAAGGATTAGGGTATGAGAAGCAGTATTTAGGACTAAACCCACTAAAGTAGGGTTACTACCTTAGAAGTTCTCTCCAGGAGTGATAAGTAGTCTCCACCTCCTCTCTCCATTTGTTGTGTGAAATTGAAAATGCCAGTGAGTTGATGTAGTAATAACAGCTCCACAGCTCCTGTGGTGTTTGGTGACGCCAGAAAAGGTATTCTATAGTGAGAGTAAGTGTGATTCCATGTTGCACATGATGTACCTGTCAGCTGTGAGAACAAACAGACAAAATCATTGGTAAACCTCAGAGCATCAGACAGCAACTATCACACATGTGCCGTGGGTAAAAATCTGGCGGACGGAATCACGTCGTCTGATACCTATTAAACTAATATTAGCATGTTTGTGCAATGAATCACGCCCTATACTGCCTATAACAATAGCATGAAGGTGCATAACATTCAAGTAACAGTGAAATAAATCAATCATAAATAAATATCCTATAATAATTGTATGAGAACGTATTCGTGTCAACTATTATTTATATTCTATATTTCTCCTAACACATATTTGAATGTCTAATTAATCAGTAGCTAAAAACACTTAGTTCTTTCAAAAATATATGTGCTAATTAATGTATATTTTTACTTCGTTCGAGTAATAAAGTATTCTCTTGAGTGTATAATATGCCATTGAAAATACCTACGGGTAAGGGGTTCTAATGTCGGTCGCCATGTTGCCCCTCCATCTTGAATGTACATTAGCCAAAGAGGGACATACCCGTTAATTCAAGCTTCGCCTTTCGCGTTTACATTTACGTTTGAGTTAACAATCAAGGACGAGGTCGAACTGGAAGCCATGTTAATCTTGGACTACATTGGCCACCGTAGGAGTTAAAACGAAATCGGAATTGAGAGGAACAGAAACTAATATTCCCAGGATGATCATATACCTTTTCATCACTAGATGGGGGTAAAAATCACACAGAGTAGCTGAAAACTCAAAGATATTGCTGGTTATTTAAAAATAAAAACCATCTTCTATCCACCTTTTTTGCTATCCTATAAACAAATTTACACCATGTTTGTTGTTTTATAAATGTATACAAAGAACCCTTTTCACATGTTCCAGAACATTTCATTTGTGCATTAGCTTTGGCTGGCTGGGGTGTAGAAGAGGGATGGAGCAGAGGGAAAGACTTTATTCCAAAATGTGCAAATAGTTTCCCCTTCTCATTTCCTCTCCAGCACACAGATCGAAAAATGTGAACATGACAGTAATGCCATTCAGATAGCACACAGAAATCCAGTTAATTTGAGAATTAATAGTGGTGCATGCGCACGACAGCATCTTGAAACAATGAATAACTGGAGAGGACACATTTGGACAACGTTTGTCTATATTGTTAAACACTAAGGTGCAACAAATCCGGATTATCTGGCAATGGATTATGTGGTATTGTTTAGCACTTCACACACACACACACTCTCTCTCTCTCATTACCTCACACCACCATACTATATAGAATGGGGTTGGGGAAAGGTGCTTGAGAGCGGTGGAACATTAAGTGTTTCGAGTCACCCGGTGAACTCAGTGCTATTGTGCCCGTATGCTGGCCCATATCTGGGGAGGCAGGAGGCTCTGCTGTGACAGGGTCCTATAAAGGTATACTAAGAGAGTGAAGTACAGAGAGGCTTCATCCTGCACTCTCTGCCCGCTGCCTCTTCACTTGAGTATGTTCTTTGGTATGTGTTGCTCCCCAGCCATTGTGTATTTGTTCTCTCATTGGCCTTATCTCAGTGGTGCGGCATTCGCCCAATTGTTTTAATGCAATGACACTTAAATTTTAAGCAACATGTTGTTGTTGTTGCAACTCTATACCAATATAAGTTTGTAGAGGCACTGGATATTGTTTTTGTTTGTTTGTTTGTTTTTTGTTTTTTTTAGGCTACACTCCACAAACACATAAGATTTATTTTCACCTAGTGAGTACAAAGTTCTGTTTTAAATTTTGAAATGTTAAGATTGGGTTAAAATTGGACCCTTTATCTTTAAGAGTGTCAGATGCACATTTTAAAAAAGATTTTTTTAAGTAGGCCTAGTAGGCTACTTTTATTTCATATCTTAATAAATAATTAGTAAAGTCCATGTTAACCACATCCTCAGAACTCATAATGAATCCTTAAGAACGACGTGTTACTGCCATAAATGTATGCATGTGCTATTTGTTCCTCCAGAGCTGATAACCCTCCCTTGGACCCGTGTTGGTGGTGAGGCGCGGCCGGGAGAGCGTGAGAGGGGACAGCCGTCTCAGGAGGGAGCGAGGCAGGAGCGGAGAGGGAGTTCGACGCGGAAGACATGGACTGGCTGTTTGATGGCCATTCCAGCTGAACAAACAAAACACCCCAAAACACGATGAACCTGGGAGTTGGAAAAATGTGCGGGTCTGCTACGAGGTCAGATTCCTAACCGTATCTAATTCAATTTTACAAACTGTAAGAAAACACAGAGCTTGATGGAGCCTCAATCTCCTTGCAAATAATGCTCATATACAAAACAGTTTTTGTCTGTGATCAAAAGCTTCGAGGCAACGGGTCAATTGGTTTTGAAACAAGTCCATTTGCGTAACCGTTATAACTTCAAAATAATAAATGTGTTGAAACCAAATATTGTGATTTGTTCGTCTCCCTTTTTGACACACAAGTCTCCTCAAGGGGTCCACAGTGTCAGTAGCCGGGAGAGGCTCGCGCTGGCGCGCGCGCACGCGGAGCACTGCTCGCGCGGTGGTCCGGTCAGCTCTGTTAAAGACATTAGTGCAGCGCTCGAGGAGAGCGCGGGAGGCTCATAGACAGCGCTCACTTCTCTAAATAAACATTAGTCTTAAAAAGTTTGGCCCCGCGACCTCTCTCTGATCGCATTTCACTCTGGATAGTAAACTTCATTTTTATCGCGGGACTTTCCCATTCTTTCCGAAAACAGTCTTCGGTTTACGAAGATATGAAATGCCTACACTGACAAAGTTTCTCTTTCACCTGGCTCTGGGACAGACGTGTATCTAATTTCTTTTTTACTGTGGAAAATAGAGCCGTTAAAAGTGACACGGGAATTTGGGTTTAATTTCAAGATGAAAAAGGTATGCATGCTTCTCCGTTGAGAAACGTGGTTGGATTAGTCCTGAAAACCAAAAGATCATTATTTTGTTTAGACAGACCTCAAAATTTCACACTGAGGGAAAATCAGTCTTTTAGAGTGCAAAAGAGAGATTATAGGTGAAATGTTATGCCGTTATCTGAGGCGACTCGACATCCCCACTTTTCACTTAAGATTTTTCTCTGTCTGTCGCTGATAGTTTCTTGGGACTTTGCTAAATTGAAAAATCACTACCCTCGTTGCACTCTCTGTATTTAAATGTAATTTCCTAAATTGGGAAAGTGTTGGAGTTTGTTCAGTTCTTACTAAAAGCGAACCCTAGTTATTATAGACTGAGAAGAAAGTCGTTTTGAGAGGTGTGCCACTCACGAAGGTCAAAGCTGTTAAAAAATATCATGATTTGTTATCACAACATTTTTTCCTTTTGTCAAATCAACTTAGATAATTTATTTGGTTCAGATAACATATATTTTGAATTTCTATTTCTATTCTAAACCAATTTCAATTTATTAACTCATTTTATTTTTGCTTTTTTTGCATTTCAATGAACTTTACTTACTTTAAACCAACAATATATTTTTTACCGTGTATAAGTGAATAAAATGAGTCAAGCAACCCGAAAATAAGTCATTCAAATTATTCAGTTGTTACGGGGTTGAACTTGTGGTGGTATCCTGACCGGATAACGGGAGCATGCTCGCGGACAGACGACAGCTGTCCCTCTCCATCAAACTAAGAGTTTTTGGGTCACAAGTTAAGTCCTCGGGCTTCCATAATGCTAACACTAACCCGTCACTAAGCCAGGCTCCGATATCGGTGATATCCCGGCTACATCTTGGAGGGAGTATGTGTTACTGTTTTGTGGCAAACAGACGAGACTCACGGAAGGATAAGTTGGGCGTATTGCCATGGAGACCGTCATTAAACGGATCATACATCACTTTTGTCGAGCGGTCATTTTTAGGTCATATAAAGAAGCTATTGTGCTCATCGGATGACACAACAGATTTGGGATTGTTCTTCAGTAATCGCTCATCGCAGAGATGCCCGTGTGTTTCTCTGTGTGTGGGATGGCAGGCCAACAGCAGGTGTCCTTCAGTGAGTCCCAGTGAGTCGAAGTCGATGGGGCGAACACTTCCAAAGTTAATATTTTGTTTCCAGAGAAGAGGGGCGGCCTGTATCTCTACTTTATTTACACATTCTAAATTAATTAAGCAGAGGATTCCTCGGTGCGCTAGAAAAACATGGAGGGGGAGATGCTGGGCTGCGGAGGGAGGGCCTAATTTATTGTGGCCGTACATCTCTGCTTCATGCCAGGGTGTCAGGGGACTCGGCCGACGGCATTCCTTCACAATGAGGGCTACAGCTCCCATCATCTCTTTATTTCACCGCTTAAAATGAAAGAGCATGTTAGAGACATAGAGAAAACGAGAAAGGGAGAGAGAACGAGATTTTTTAAAGACACAACAACAGAGTTTAATGCGCAACCACCTATAATTGTTTTAACGAGCAAAATGAAAATTACAGAGCGCGAAAAAAAAATCACAAGCCACACTGTTTACTTGCAATAAAAAAATACCGAAAACTGACTTAGGCAGGCCAGGCTGCTGTCTGGACAACATCGACAGGTTTCATTAGTTTTGCAAGACTGACACCATTACATTCACCATCACAAGATTAATATGAGATCAAGTTGATACGCATTAAAAGATGAAGTTTAAAACAGATGTCTGGTTTAAAACCCGGCCTTATATAGATGAAAAAAATCTGTAAATTCAACGGAGCCGTTTTTGCTGAACGCACGAGCACGCTGCACCGTGCGTTCCTGCAGCAGGTGTCCTAGTTCCGCTATAGCCATCTCAGACTCGTTTTTTTATATCAATATTAGGCTACATAATATATGGAACTAAAATATTTACAAGCTATGGACAATATCCTCACTAATATTACACACAGAGTGGAGTGTTGTTCGTCAAGCCAACGACGGCAACAATACTACTATGATAATGATATTAATAATGTTTGAAATAATGCTTAAAACAATCTCTAAATTATTTTATTAAATATAGGCCAAATGAGATATCATGCAAGAAAATTAATTTTCAGAAATGATTAGCCTACTACAGTGAATGCCAGATATAGCCCAAAAATAGCATATTTAATATTTCACACAGTTATACGTTATTATAGCCTACGTAATTATACGTTACTATAACTACTGTTGTCTGCAGACAGCCTAATCGTGACTGAAGAAGAAAAAGAAATATTTTTAATGCGCTTTTATGCATTATTCGCCGTTAGCCTAATGTAAAACAGTGCCAAGTGCAACTTCTTTGTTCGTTAAAATAATTATCCATATTGAAAAAAAAAATATTTTTATTAAAAGTAGATAATAAATCACAATACAAAACAATTATTAATTGTACCCCTTATCCAGAAATATTGAAATTTTAAATAGGATGTTTATTTGCATCCCAAAGACTTTTCTATAATGTAATTATGAAAGTGTTGAATTCTTCTTAATTTAACATGAATGTGTTACAGACATAAAAAAAATAATAATAATTCACTCACGCATAAAAAATATTAATAGGCTAGATTCTCAAACAGATAAGCTGAGAAGCCTATATTTTTAACTATTAATAACCTGTCTAAAAATAGGTCACATTAAACATAATAAAATAATGATGTATGCGTGCATATACATAGGCCTGAACGAAATATCAATCGAATAGCATCATTAAATGTAAACTTGAAATCTTGTAGTTTACTATACGCTCAGATAATTAAATAATTGAAAAGACCTTTCAGTGCGCGCAACAGTGGGAACCCCATGATTCTGATGAGTAGCCCGTACAAAAAAAAAGAAAGAAAAAAGCCGACAATAAAAGCTGACAACGTCGCAACATAAACACCAGGCCAGAAGCGAATACGGGGTTGTTTTAGAGATATCCTTTTTAAAATTACAGTGATAGAAGAGATAAGTAGAGATATACTTTGCTCCATGCGAGATCGTGGGTGGTCTCCTCATGGTGTAACTAACGCGCCACACTGAAGAAAATGAAAGCGAAATGAACAGGCAATTAGTGGGAATCGTAACCCATGATTTACACTTTCGATCCGATTAAAGGAGAGTGATGTGATTTCTCATGCAGAGACAAAACAAGACTCAAAAGTACTGAACGTCAAGAGAGAAGATAAATATCCTTTTTTACATTAAAGCCCATCTCGCATTTCGCCTCCTTTAATCAAGAGCCAGTCTTTCTAAAACTCAACTAATCACCACAAATTCATTAGCAGTAAATTATGACTGGCGCAAACACGACCACATGAGTGCACGCGTGGTTAGGTTGAGGAGATTTCATTCATAGGCCTCGAGTAGTTTTATTCGCTGTGGCAAGTAGATCAAAAGTACACTATTGTGTAATGTTACTTCCTCTCTGCTGCTCTCTGTCACCTCGACCAGCAATACATTTATCGCTCTTCCTCCCAGGCTTTTTTACGCGTGTTTGCTAGAGAAGCACATGACCTCTGCCCTTAAGTCAGCCTGATGTTCCAAACTAAAGTCACCCTAAAAATAATAATAAAAAACGTAGCTAAATTAGCTAATAATAATAAAAAAGATAATAAAATTATCTATATCATGATTCACAAAGCATCACATTTCTGTCACATCACATACGAACAGGCCTCTCCGGCTATATTAATTTGCCATAATCCTCAATAATTCAGTAGTTTACAAATTAATACACCCTGAAACTAAAAAATAAAAAATAACTATATGGGTTTATATTTAAAAAAAAAAAAACTAAATATTGTTTCTATATTTTACTATTTTGGCAGACAAAAAAAAAACTTTTTTACGCGGCGCATTTGACTGATAGTCCAAGAAGTGCTTGGAAATGCGGTTTAACTATTAGTTTGGTCCAGTTTTGTTGTCATGAAATATAGAACAGTAGCCTATGTTATCCTGTTTTGTTTTTTTAGATGTTTTTAACTTAACCGACCTGTTTGCATTCGCGTCAAAGCATTTGCTAAGTTGAAGAAAAGGAAAAAATACGGTGAGTGAGTCAGCCCTTCGTTAAAAGCCTAAAACCAGTTGTCAAAAACACCCCACGAAGCGAATTTACCCATTTGCGCACGAACCGAGTAAATAAAGGCAGCTTTTAATGCCACCTTCTGAACAGAACCGTGTGCTCGGCCAACTCTGAAATGGATTCATCAGTCTGTTTTTCGCACTACATTGAATTCCCGCTGCTTCCTTTGTACATGTCTCAAGACAACACAGATGACATGAAAGCGGACAACCGAGAGTCTTTTAAGACGATCGCCTTTCAGAAGCAAATGTGTGTGGCTTGTCTCGCTAGGGACCACTTGCTGGGTGCCTATTCAAGCCTTAGGGACAAGGTCTTCACTGACAACATCAACAAATGGGCAAAAAGCTGCATTATTGTGGATTAGATTCCAGATGAAAAAAATGCTACCACAAATTAGCAACGAATCCTCAAAAGACGTGGTGGGTATCCATGTAGAACCATCACATTCAATTATAGGCTTTCAAGCGCTGATGTTCCCATTGCTTTAGCTCTTTGTCATTTGCCAGAAACTGGTCAATTATCATGGCTCAAAGCGCCACACAAGAGGAAACATGTGCCTTGGGCCCACAAAGTACTAAATACTGGTGTGAAAACGTCACACTTTTCCTCTGTTTTATTAAAATCTATTTAAGCCTTAATAAATAACCTAGGCCAATATTGAAGCAAACATTAAACGAATATTTTAACAACGTAACAATATTATTGTTCTTTGACTTTGAATTGTCTTTCATATTGCTGAAAAGTATTACAATAAACTAAAACTAAATTATTACAAATTGATTAAATTGTTAAAATTAGCCTACTTGTTTTCTAAAATCACATAATTGTTTGAACATAATTGTATAAACGTTAGACAACTCTTTTAGGCAGGTCAGTAGGCCTGGTCGAAGACTAAATGGAAAGAAGTTAACGAAAGCATCTTCAAAATTCACAAACATTTATTGTCTTGCCATTACAACAGAAAATGACCTATGGACATTGTTTTGTCTCTTTACATATAACAACATTCTTTTCACAGATAATTTCTCAATGGAATAATGAAATATGTATATGCACAAGTGTCAGACAGAAAGAGGTAATGCGATTTACACCAATAACCACATAATTATCTATCAACAGAAATAAAATAAAAATAAAATTCACCAGAAAACGTCTGTTGAAAGATTTAGGGGAAGTGGGACGTTAACCTATATGTAATCTATTTACAGCCCCTATTGTCTCTGGCAATGTGCTTTCAAAACAAGTAAATCCTGAGTTTAAAGTCTCGGTTATTGACAGTGCTTTTCACAAACTCACAAAATATACAAAACAATAAAATAGTTAAAACAATCTTCATTTAAGTCAACCAAAAGAGGAAATTCCATATCAATGAGTAGGCTACAAACTATTTAACTTTCTGGACAAAGCGGCAAAGGTCCACTGGCCGTCCAAAGGTGAAATCTTAGCTTACTGTTTACATGATCTTAATTTCCTCTCTTCAGCCTGTTTCTCTCTTCAAAATCTTACATATTTACAGTTCATAAATATACTTAATTAGCCTTTTATTTAAGAATTCAGAAACATGAAACGGGCGGCATTTTAGTCTTGCAAAAGTGTAAATCCTACCTTAGCAAAGGACGAAACAACCATATTAAACTGGGCTGCTGCACTTTCTATTTGCTGCCACTCTAGAAATGGCAATTGTTAAGGCTTGGCGTTTTGCTCGAGAAAGTCTGTGTGCCCGGCTGAAGCATCGTGTCCTGCGTTAGATTCAAGTGGTTCGTGGCCGAGGCAAGTGTTGGAGTCAGCATGGCCAAGATCTGAGCCTGTCCACTCGGTTGCGCGGTGTACGGCGAAGCTGGAGAGCTAGCCGCACCGATTATATTGTCTATAGAGAAGGAAGGCCGGCTCGGGCCATTTGTGTCCGTTTTGAGAGGCGCCAGACCAGGAAGAGTCGGGCTGAGTTGAGGATAGAAAGGCTTTCTCAGCTCGGTACCCAAAAACGAAGGCAAGCTGTGTGGCGTGGAGAATATCGAGGAAGGCGTCGGGAGAGCACAATGTGCGTTTTGGAAAGGGAACGCGCCTCCCGGGTGGTGTGGGTGATAGGGGTGATGCGCGTGGAAATTCTGCAGCTGTAGGCCGTAATTGTAACCGTACGGTCCGTAGCCAAAGCCAGGTAGAAATCCCCCCGCGTCCCTAAGGATCTCGTTGGCCTGGTGTCTTTTGAAGCGCTTCCTTCTGCGCAGAAAACTCCCATTGTCAAACATGTCGGCGGACTCTGGGTCGAGGGTCCAGTAATTGCCTTTGCCCGGGTTACCGGGTTCGCGGGGAATTTTGACAAAGCAGTCATTTAGAGACAGGTTGTGACGGATAGAGTTTTGCCACGCGGGGAATTTCTCCCGGTAATACGGGAACCTGCTGCTGATGAACTCACAGATCTCACTGAGAGTCAAACGTTTCTTCGGGCTCTGCAGGATAGCCATGGTTATAAGGGCTATGTAAGAATAAGGGGGTTTCACCAACGCATTTTTCCCTGGTTTATCCCCAGTTAACGCACCGGTTCTGCTGTCATCCTGTGGCCCGACCCGGTCAGCCGGACAGTCCAAACTGCTTTGGCCCGGAGAGACTGCGCCCTCCCCCGCATTCTGGGATAGATTGTCATCGGAGTCATTGTCCAAGTGAAAAGTATGATGGTGGTGAAGATATTTACCCTCTTTTACAATATCCCCGCCAACGACATCGATGTCCACGTCGTCGGACAGAGCAGAACTGTCCGACATGTCCGTCCCCAGAGTCATCCTTGGAGAGTCTTTTTGTCTTCCTCTCTCGCGTTCCGTGTCCAGTCTCGTGCAGCACCCAGCACAAGCAGTGTGTCGTCTCAGTCACTTTCTGGAACGACAAAACTCCCGTCCTCCAGAAGCCAAGAATACGTTGTCTTCACGTCCTGGAGCCGCATAGAAAAGAAACGTATCTTAAGAAACGAAAGAAGACTCGAAAGAATCACACCGGACTTGCATAACACAAAAACTGTCCAGAGCTCAGAGCGCTTTCAAGTCGAACAGGACACTCGGTTCAGACCTCGATTTTCTCTTCATGGAGAGTGTAGTTGGTCCATTTACAATATAAACTTTTGGATCATACGAATAGCATTATGACTATGCATTCACAAACTAGCTTTTCTGTTTTCATAATTCGAGAAGGCTGTTTGTTCTCGTGTACAATCGTAGCGCTGTGCGTGAAAGAGCCTCCAATACCCCCGCGCGGCTTCCAAAAACTATTTATCCAGTCCCCACAATCACGTGATCAGCATGTCGGTAACCAGGAACTAGGGAAGTTTACAGCCGAAAAAAGCACCACAAGGGAGAAGTGTTATCAACTCTCCCTAACAAGTGTGCTATAGGGAAATTTAACTGACATTCGCGACAAATATCAAAAAGAATGCAGAGAAAATAAAACATTTCGCGCGATTTAACTTTAAGAAAGCCGAGGATTTTTTTAAAGATGACAACAAATAAAGTGTCAACACATTAATTTAATACAAAAAATACAAATATTTTCATTGCTTACTAAGTTTTTATTTTCTATTGTTGTTTAAAAAACAGCATCATAACAATAAGACCAAATTATTAAATTAACCGTTATCCTTTTGCATTGCATTCTATTGTTATTTTGTTGTATTAAGCTAGCAACATCGATAATACAGCAATAATCAATAATATGGTAAATAAACAAGATAAATAAAGAAAGAAAAGCAATATTCTTTGCATTAAATCACCAGATGGATGTGTATTCCTTTGCCTGTTCAAAAGATAGCCTACAATCAAAGTAGAACAGGTATTCAATCGAATCCTTCAAAAATAGCTAACAAATCAAATGTTCCAATAAACTGTCAGAGAATACATTTTAAAGGCAACAGTATAGCTAATTATTCACAAAATTGGCTACAGCAAGAATAGGGACAGATTATTTTATTATTTTAATATTTTTTTTAGACTTAGTCAAAGTTAATCCTCAATTTAGCATTTATACAATTGCACATTTAAATATTTCACGATATTTTAACGTTTAGTGTTCATTTACATGAATTAGCTTATTACCAATAGCCTACAGAACAGCACAAATCAATAAGTTGTTCTATATATCCTCGGCAGGTGTAAAGGCTATTTTAATGATTTATTTTAATGATTTATTTGGCATGAAAAATATCTTAAACTGTATATAAATATAATAACATTTGCTCAAAAGAGGGTGGAAGGAAATTTGCGCTTATACAAAATCTTTTTCTGCGTTTGAATTATCTTTTTAGTGCCGCTATTCACTTCTCAGGGCTTTAATGGGCTTTTTTTCCTGTCAGGGATTCAAAACAACCCCGTTTATGATTTTTGCATTGCTATCATAGCCTATACATCTCCTAACGTAGCCTATATAAAAGCACACACTCTCTGCAACCTGCTCGGATTCGTCTTTGCTTATGGGTGTTATAGGTGAATGACAAGCTTCATGCGCCACACAGAACGCGCGCGCACTCTTAAAAATAAAGGTTTTGCAGCGACGCCATAGAAGAACCTTCAGTCAATAGTTCTTAAAATAACCTTTTTTTTTCTTAGTATGAACATCATTTTTAAAAATCTAAAGAAATTTTTTTCCACTATAAACAACCTCGTGCATCAAACCCCAGATGCTAAATGTTCTTTATGAACCATCAATGCCAATAAAAAAAACTTTTATTAGAGTCGGGCATTGAATTCTTTTATTATGCTCATTATTTATACAAACAAGACCATTGTGCCTCCGATTAAAATCCGCAGGATATATGTCAGATTTCATGCTCTGCATGCTTTGTGACCATATTTTCAATGAAATATTTTCTCTATTATTCCGTTTCCCATAGGCTAATTAAAGTAGATATAAATAATTGGGCGTTTCGAGAATTATGTTCATGCGCAGCTTAGTTGATCGCTGGTAATAATAATAATAATAACAAAATAAATTGTTATATAAAGGTGTTGAAGTTATAAAGGAAACAGGAAGGGTAAAAAATAAATAAAGTTAGTTCGAAATTGTAGTTCATGAACAGTTGTTGGAGACGATGGCAGGACCGCAGCAATGTGTGACAGCTGCCTGTGGGAGCCCAAACTCAGAGGTCAAGTTAGCAGCTTGTACAATTCTACTGTCTCAAAAAATAAAATAAAATAAATTAATAAAAATAAATAAATCTATATTTGATTTCTGAATTATGACTCAAAAATTCTATGATATAATGTATATGTTATTCTTATAGGCTAATGCAATTAATAGGCTATCTTAAGATAAAGGATTTACAGTTCTCTAGTGAATTCACTTTAATGACACTCTTTTCCGTTTAAACAGACAAAAAAGAAAAAGAAAAAAAAGAAATGTCGTGCACGTTTAGAGCCCTGGACAACATAAATGTCAAAGTGCAAACCACAGGCGACACTCTGAAAAAGAACCAGATAATCACCGTCGGTTTTCGGCCTAAACTGACAAATTGGCTTCCCATTCCTATTTTTCCTCCTTTCCGCTTTTAAGTGGGATCACCAGTTAATGTGTCGAGGGCTTACACAGAATAAAAGGACTGCAAAGCATGCTGTAAATCTGTAACATTTTTGACCACAGTACTGCCACCTTGCGGTCCTACGCTGTATTACATAGTCCATAGACTTCCATGGCAACAAAGCGCTTGAACTCCGCATTCTGCACCAAACAAAACAAACAGACAAAAAGAAAGAAAGAAATTCTAACTGTGGACATAAAAAATAGAAATAATTAAATAAATAAAAAAATCACATTGTGCTGCAAAAAGTTGGAGGACATTTGTTTCTCAATAGAATGCGCTCTTAATTAACTGAGGCCGGAAACTATTATAGGCTACAATGTATTAACTCTCTAGAACTATCGCATGCAAATAAGACGAAAGAAGTGTATCGTTACAAGTGGAAAAGAGCTGAATTCAGGTAAATTGTTTGTCGACCCAATTTTAAAAGATAGCCAGAAAACACCACCAATCATGAAACCATAGGCCTACAATTATTAAAATAAATCACGTTCTGAATTTAATTGAAAAAAAGAAAAGAAAAGTAAATGTTCAAAAGAAATTAAAATAATTCAAGTTAAAATATAATTATAGCACTTATTGGTACTGCACTCGCGATGTGGACGCGTAAGGGGCGCAGTCTTGAAATTTCTTTACAGGCTTTTGTTATTTTAAAAGCTCATTGTACTATCGGAAATAAATTACAATATAATAGCTTTGCATTGATGGAAAAAATGCTGTCATTAATTTGTAAATATGATGTCATAAAACTGAAAGATTAGTTTGCTTGTAATGGACTTTGGAGTGTTCCGAGGCTTTCCATAATGAACAAACGTTTTCTACGACGTGCTACATGATTAACCATGCTTTTGACAAAGGTTCTCATATTAGAGACCCAGCCATGCCCTTAACTTGGTGGTGACTGACATCTAGTGGATTTTATGTGAAATGCTTCAAATCTCGTTTTTTCAGAAATTATTAGAAACTTATTCCAATAGCCAGTCGATGTCGCCCCCTCACCAGCAAAATGAGTTCACACAATTTGTGATGGAAGATTATAGTCTTCAAAGTCTTCAAGTCTACTATTTATAAACGTAAATATCAGTCTTCAAAAGTAAAAAAAAAATAGCTATAGGCAAAATTCGGTTTTGAGTTATATATATCTCTATTGAGATATATAATATCTCTGACGGAATAATTATTTATTGTAATTTATATGTATAAATCATGATTCATACTGGTTAAATAGAATCATTTTAACCAATGTTAAATAACCGAAATCAAAACAAATTATTTAAACTGTATACAGACTATTAAACAGATTGGAGTTACAAGTTGATGAGTGTTATATCTCGATTATCGTGTCAAATTATGGATGTAATTATTAGGTTACTATTATTATTATTATTAATTATTATTAGGATACTATTATTATTAAATTTGATATTGAAAATCAAACATAAACCTAATGTATTTTTCGGTTAACCTAGTTAAAAGAAGAACAAGCGAAAAATGAATACACAAAAACACATTTATTTGCATATAATATTTACATTGTTCTGTGCGTTCTTTTTGTCTTCTGGTAAAGTCAAACAATGTTTCAGACAACATATCAAAACCAGAACTATAATTCTTCATTTTATTTAACAAAAAATGCTTTGCACACATACAGCCTACCAAAAACTATAGTTAATTCAGTCACATCTACAAAACTTCTGTTACATAATCAACAGGAATATGAACTCAATCTCGAGGCCACTGGCATTCAGTGGAACATTATCATACAGTGCAGAAGTTTTCACATGTATCGCTCCAGTCCTGAGGCAAAATTGGCTTGTCTCATATATGAATTATTGTAGGAGTTCATTGCTGGTCCGGAGAGAGCTAAAAGAGATTCTGTATGATCTGCACACGAGCCCGAACGCACAGGAGGCAGAGAAATCCTGTTCCCCGAACAGTACACCTGTGAACCTCCCGGAGAGAAGCTGGACTGCGTGACCCCGGACAGGTGAGTAGGCGAAGCCGAGGAGGGATACGTGTAACTGGTTGTCATGTTTGAAGCAAGAGATCCCGTGTTCCTGCTCAGCATGTTGCTCGTTGGATTGATCTGTTGCGTCTGAAAGCAGGTCGGGTCAGAGTTTGACACGGAACAGCTGGAGGTCATGGCACCCAAGTCTCCCATGCCGAGAGACTGCGGGTTGAGATCTCCTCCGCTTTGCATCATTGTCTGCTGACTAATAATATTATCGATGCTGAACATCCTGGGCTGGCCTTGAGTGACCCCGGCCGATGCCTGGTAGTGATGCAACATCGCCGGGTGCGGGGAACCAGCCAACTGAGATCCGTAGCCAGACGTCACACCCGGGTATAAGGTGTTGGGGTACGCCGGTCTACCCATTGGTGTTGGCGTGAAAGCGCTCGAGCTTTGCATGTATCCAGGATATGTGCTAACATCAGTCCGCTTGAAGCGCTTCCTCCGTCTCAAGAAACTCCCGTTGTCGAACATGTCCTCGGCGGCGGGGTCAAGCGTCCAGTAGTTTCCTTTGCCGGGCCTACCGGGCTCTCGCGGGATCTTCACAAAACAGTCATTGAGGGTGAGGTTGTGCCGTATGGAATTTTGCCACTTCTTTGAGTTCTCGCGGTAAAAAGGAAAGCGTTCCATGATGAACTTATAGATGCCGCCGAGGGTGAGTTTTCTCTCAGGTGAATTGGCGATGGCCATTGCGATCAGTGCGATGTAACTGTAGGGAGGTTTACCTCGCTGCACTGGCCTTTTCCTCCGCCTGCTGCCAGTGGCGGGCAGATGTTCTTCGGTTTGACCCAGTGAAAGCACTTCCTCCCTCTCGGTGTTTGGACTGCTGACCCGTGGCTCGGCTTTGATGAGAACACCGTCCTTGGTTCGAGCCTGGTGGTTGAGCGCTGGTGAAGGAAGAGGTATCGGGGAGTCCAGGCTCACGTTGGGAGACAGCACCACTGGACTGGCCGCCTCGGCTGGCGAGTGCTGGGACTCTGCCGTCATGTTGCACATGCCAGTGAAATATGAAAAATTAGCAAGATTCATAAAAGTTGTTTTTTTTTAATAAACTTTTATGACTATTAGAGTTTTTAAATTATAAATTCTCTCAATTTGCCAACAAAAAGGCTGTAAAAATAATGGCTATCCTATCAAAATAAGCGTGCGCTCAGCTGTAGATTAGAGGTGTTTGTCTAACCAGGTGAGTGAGTCGGGGGGAGTTTTATAGAGCGGGCAGAGTGACGACACCGGCCGGCTCGTGACGATCGATTGGGTGACAGTTCTCCCCTCACTAGCAAAGAATGCAAGGTCAGAAGATCACCGTTAAATTCATTTTGAATGACTGAATTTGTATATTGTTAGAACCTGTAATTCAAAGACATCTCGCCTGATTAACCTGATATAACAAACTTTTCACAAAAAGTTATAAAAAAGTTACAAATGGGAAAAAGTTAAATAAATCGAAACATTAAATTTCTATATTCTTATCTTAATGAATAATATGAGCTAAATAAACAATTTCCTCTTCTGTCCTTCAAGGGAAAACGCAAAGGAAGTCGTACCTGCTTATGACCTTATATGGAATATACATTGTCCGATATCAGATTAGGCAAAGTGGCTTACATAATAGCTTCCACTGACTTGGGGGTTTTAAGAGTGCCAGGATTAGGAAGGAAAGGTTGGTGGGGTCGAGGATAAATACTTGTCTGCAAAATATTTTAAATTCAACAGTTTCATGGAGGAAGGCTTTTTGCAAATGAACAGTGATCTGAAACTTGATGAATACTTAATTTGTTGACTGATTTTCACAACTTTCTATTCATTTACATTTTTGTGAGTTTCTGAGTCGAGTCTTTCTTAAGTTCAAAGTGGTTCAAAAAGTGCAACAAACTTTTCCTCGCAGGTTGCCACATTTGCACTTAGACTCTTAAAAGGCAGCAATCAAACTTAATATTTTCATTTTAGCAGGTTAAAATGTTTTACAGTGCAAGAAAGGACAAATACAAGCACAGGCTGCTCGCTGAAAGATCTATCTTTGATCTCTCGCTCTTGCTCGCTCTCATAGTTTGCCCATGGGTTCACTGTGTATCCAGGACAGAAACAACACACAGAAAGGCTGTAAGAGACTTCCCAAACTACCTCTCAATCCACCAATTGAAAAATAATAACACGCTTTTAAAAACAGCAATTAAGCTGTGAAAACTTTACAGAATGGTAAGAAAATACTGCTGGTTTATTTCTATTCTCCAGAATGAGACTGTAGACGGGCATACTACAGCATCATAGCACTCAACATCAACTTCTCAGGATTTCACTGATCGAATTACAGAAAGACAATAACAGCGTGCACATACAATTCTCTTTAGCTGTAAATGAATGTTTAAACCTATCAGGGAATTACCAGGGCTTTGCTTTTCAACACAAGGGATCTACAGGAAGGGCAGAAGGTAGAAAGTTACCCTAAACCTATTTCTCTAAATAGACAGCCGATATATAATTTAAACCGGTAAGCGCATGCATGTTTGGGGTGAGCAAAAAAGGGATGTGAGTGAGAGTGAGAAACTGGACAGATAGTGTTCAGCTCTGACTGATAGGAAAGAAATGGTAGCATGAATAAGACCAGAGTCATAAGCCAAAACAGCATTCACCCCTGCCCAAGCACAAAGCATGTGGCGGCCCCCTGTGCCCAGACGCGCTAAGCCTAGCTAGCCGAACAGAGCGGCTGGCTAACAGCTTCAGACAGGCGTGGGATCAGGGTTGTATCCAAGCAGGATCTGCCCCTAGTGCTGCCAGGTCAGGCAGACAAACAAGGGCTACAGCCAGGAAACAGCCCCTCCTCCCCCGCACCCTCATCCACCAGCCCCAGGGCCTACCATCTCACGGTAATCCCCGTAATATTACTCTCTTATCACGCGCACACCAGAGATACATAGTCTGAACTCTTCAAAAACTGCTGGAATAAATTGGACCTGGTTTGTAAGTCTACAACATGTTAATATCCAGTAAAAAATGTTAGATTTTATTTCCCCGGGGGATTGTTGGCGGTGGTATTGAATTAAATGCCCGGTTAAGATTTAATGGCTCAATAGCTATTAAAGTAAAATACACTTGTGTCCATTTCCTCTGGATTTTATGCAACCTCAAGCAAAAGCATAGGAGAAACGTTTTAGACACTTAAGAGGATATAAGTTCACTAGAAAAGAATGACATCCTCATGTCCTTCCAAATTTTTTGATTTTGTCTAACTTTACTTTTGTAAGGTTATGGTTGAAAAAAAGTGGAATGACATTCATACATTTCTACACTGTAAAAAAAATAGAAATGTATGGTTTAAAGGCAGTCGTGTTTGCCAAAACTTCACCATAAAAATCCGAAATGAAATTTCTATCTGTAAAACTTAAACAGCCATCCTTAAAACACAGGAAGTACAGAAAAAAATACTAACATAAAGTGCATGGTGTCATACACGCAAACAAAACATCATCATGATACCACACAATCATGCAAAAAAATATTAATTTAACAACAAAGATATGATATAACCCTAATGTACATAACTGGTATGAAAACACTAAGAAATAGTTATTTCAATTAAAAAACAACAAATCCAAGCTGTCTCTCAGAAAATTCTAAGGATGTCTATTTTTATGGATTTTAAAGATGACTTGAAGTGAAAAAAGAACATTTAACAGTATTTTACTGTAAAATTAGATGAAAGGTCCTATTAGATCTATTACAATTTCTCACTGTATAGATAAGGGAAAGTGTCGATAAAAATTTTACTTCTTACTTTTAAAATTCTTTTTTTTTCCAAGTGTTCCAAACATTTTGACGGCACTGTATATTCATAAGTCAAACGACTCATCTAATTATTACCCGGAATATGCCAATTGAACTTATGTTGCAAGAAATTTAGCTTTGCGTTCACCTCAGCTATATCTGTCAGTGTAGAGAGATAGAGATGTGAAGAAAGAGAAGAGAGAGAGAGAGAACTGCTGAGTAAACACTTGGAACTCATTCATTTGCACACTGGCTCCAGGCAGGGCTGGGGTTTGAGAGGGGGTGCATGAGAAAAAGAGAGAGAGAATGAAAGGACGAGAGGGAACGAAAAAGAGAAAAGCGAGCGGGAGAAAGAGATGCCCCTTTTCTTACTCAAGCTCATCAAGTACGGGCCAGGGCTCCTGAAAACGGCAGGATTAGTGGAGGGCCGGGGCTCGGTCAGGTCGGCTCAGCCCACATCACTCCTGTACTGCACGCTACGCTGCTTCGCTAAAGCGCTCCAACATGGTTCTCACAGACACACACACAAAGCATATACACACTTACTATCACGCTCGCACAAGCATGCAACACACATAGGACACTGACATTCTCAGCTAAGAGCAGCACAAACATTTGCTGTAACTCTTGACACATCAATGTCCACAACAACACAAGCTGGCTTCATTATATTAGTAAAAAAAAAAATATATATATATATGGAAGTCACATTTACAATAACCTGTTGATATCAGGATGATTTCAAATGTCCAGTTCTGACCATATTAGTAGGACATTTTCAAAATGTCGGTCCTAACAAATATAGTCAAACCTGTATACAAACACTTTATACACAACTGCATGTCCCCATTTCTTTTTAACCTGCAGAACTGCATTAAAAAATGTTAAGCGATGGACAGTGCAAAAATAAAAATTCAGAACATGATTTCCTTTTGTAATCCTCTAGTAGCACTAAATGTGCACCCCTTAAGCAGCATGCATTGGTTGATCTTATCAACAAACCCTTAATGACAGCGCTTTGTGATTTTAAGCCTCGGGGCCTGCAGTCATGCACAAACACAAGAACTCACTCTCACTAGCACAAATATGGTCACAAGGTCAAATCCTCACCAAAAATCAGTTTCCCCTCTTTTTTTTCGCTGCAATCTGCCAGTGTTGTGTGAGATGGTCACTACGGTGGTAAAAGTAGACTAAAGCTTATAATCAAACAAAAAAAAGTCATGTCATGTCAAAGTCAGGACATGAAGCTCCCGTTCCACCACATCCCAAAGATGCTCTTTTGGGTTGAGATCTGGTGACTGTGGGGGCCATTTAAGTACAGTGAACCAATTTGAAATGATTCAAGCTTTGTGACATGGTGCATTTCCTGCTGGAAGTAGCCCTTCAGAGGATGGTTATAAAGGGATGGACATAAAGGGATGGATTGGACATGGTCAGAAACAATGCTCAGGTAGGCTGTGGCATTTAAAAGATGCCCAATTGGCACTAAGGGGCCTAAAGTGTGCCAAGAAAACATCCCCCACACCATTACACCACCACCAGCAGCCTGCACAGTGGTAACAAGGCATGATGGATCCATGTTCTCATTCAGTTTACGCCAAATTCTGACTCTACCATCTGAATGTCTCAACAGAAATCGAGACTCATCAGACCAGGCAACATTTCAGTCTTCAACTGTCCAACTTTGGTGAACTCTTGCAAATTGTAGACTCTTTCTCCAATTTGTAGTGGAGATGAGTGGTACCCGGTGGGGTCTTCTGCTTTTGTAGCCCATCCGCCACAAGGTTGTGCGTGTTGTGGCTTCACAAATGCTTTGCTGCATACCTCGGTTGTAACGAGTGGTTATTTCAGTCAAAGTTGCTCTTCTATCAGCTTGAATCAGTCGGCCCATTCTCCTCTCACATCTAGCATCAACAAGACATTTTCGCCCTCAGGACTGCCACATACTGGATGTTTTTCCCTTTTCACACCATTTTTTGTAAACCCTAGAAATGGTTGTGCGTGAAAATCCCAGTAACTGAGCATGAGCAGATTGTGAAATACTCAGTCCATTTACTATCAGTCTGGAAAATAATTTCCTTTAAATAACTAAAACAACTAATTGTGTTTGTGAAATCGCACCAAAATACCATAAACGTTGTGGTATTGCAGTGCAATGGTCAGCTCTCATTAGTTAGTTGTTGCATGCATTAAAGGAAATAACATGTTTAAACAGATTTTACTAATATTCATAGTCATTTTGCTTGTAATTCCACTATGTGTGTGTCATAAAAGTGTTTGTGGTGTTTACTGTAGGTTTTAGTGTGTGTTGATTCTCCGGTCTGCTGCTCTGAGCGGGAAGTGCCCTGATCAGGCAGGAGATTCCTGAAGCCTTAGGTGGCTCAGACTGCTGACGGACTGACTAAATGTGTCTGGGTCTATATACAAGCAAAAGGGGGTTTGGAGGACTCTTCACTCCTGAAGCACCACAGAAAATATTTACCAGCAAAGGACCCTATTAGTGAAAGGACCCAATAAATATTAGATTTTTAGTATACAAAATACTAAACAAAATATGGTCCAATCCACTAATAAAATCTCGGTGGAAAAAAAGTTATCAGGTGACGCAAGTGAGGCCACAAAGCTCTGAGATGAGACACAGAGACGACCGCAAAGACACAAGGGCCTTCTGTTTCCAGTTTTATCTTTCAACGGACACTTGTCCTTGTCTTTACTCTGCTCATAGCCTAAAAAAAAACGGGTTCAAAGATTTGGTTAGATTCCAATATTGACTTTCCACTAACACTCTTTTATTAGTATAAACTATACATGTTTTAAAAGAATGAACCTTTTATGAACTAAGCCCAGATGTGACAATATGTACTGTAACTGGAAAAGTTTGAATTCTTCAAAGAAAATGTTCATAATTGAACAGTAGTGTGAAAGGATTGAACGTAATTAGCTTGAAAGTCTGGCAGGAGTCATGGTCTCAAGGCATTTGTGATGTAGCTGAGCATTGAATAGTGATGAGAGATGGAGCTTCAGCATTTCTAACCTTTTATTACATCGAGAAAGACAGAAAGAGGAGGGAGAAAGAGGAAGACGACGTATAACGTACATATCTAGGCTTACATTCTGCTGACACTCACAAACAGGTCTTGCGTACATGCGCACACACACACATTACTCCTCTTTTATCTTTATGACATTTCATTAAAGCAGAAAGGTCAGATACAAACAGGTTTCTGATGAGTTCCTCAGCTTCGGAGCTCCTCCCGCAATTCACCCAGTAACACACACACTTTCCACCTCACCTTAAAAGACATCAAGCAAACTCCTAAACGTCCAATTGAAATGCTCAGATGTTTTAGGTATTTCATGGTCTACTCCACGGGCCCAGTTTCCTCTAGATTACATGGATTTAAGTGTTTTGTTGTACTTGTTTACTAAAGGAGGATTCTCATGTGTGTCCCTCCACTGAGTCACATTACACGGTTTGAATAGATGCTAAAGTGGCCTAGACCTGTTCTGCATAGGATTATTTACCCACCCATGTAAGGAGGATTACAGACCATCTTAACCTGTCCATTAACGCTGGACCATCTCAGACAGACAGGCTACCCGACAGACATTTCCCGGCTCTTTCTCCAGTTCTCTTTTTCGCCCAAGCTCTAATCCACTCCACCAGAAGCCTGATCTAATAGAACCAGGCGGCTGAACTAAGATTACTGCTTCCTCCCTTTTCTCTCTCTCTCTCTCGCGCTTATCCTCTAGTTCTCTCCATTGTCATTTTGACCCCCAGCTGATTCAGAGGACATTATATTTTAGGACATTGCTCTGACAACATACATGTCAAAGTTTTAAGTCTGGATGTCCTGTAATAAGCACGTTTGGGGCTTTGCAGAGATACCAAATGTATAGAGGTATAACCATTAAAACTGCCTCTCATTGGTCTTTTCTTATTGAAATATAATATTTTGTAATTATAAGTAATTAAATCGGTCATATCTGAATATGGTTCTCTGTTAAACAGGGCATCTATTTCATACATGACCTGTGTAGTGGACTTGCATCATGGCAAATCAGGCATTTTGGAGACACAACAATTGAATACGGATAGAAAGTATATATCAATATTCTTATGAAATGTGAGATATTCTTATGAAAATATTGCCCATTGCTGCCCTCATTATTACAAGTTTTTTCATTATATGTTTACCCAAGAAAACATTAAATATGCAAATTAGACACATTGATGCATTGCATAGAATGGGAATGACACTTATGGCCTTGTTTGCACACATATTGCATAAAGTAAAATGGCATATCAAACCAGTCTGTTATATCTTTCATAACATTGTTTGGATAAAAAAGCTTGAAACCTAAACATTAATTAGTGAATATTTTTTTTTTAATTTGTTTTTGCCTATTCGCGCCTTTTAAATGTTCTTAATAAATGGGTCCTGGTGTATGTTATGCTATTTTCTTTAACGACTTAAAAATAAATTCACAAGATAAAATTCTGGTAACGGAACTGCAGACATCACAAATATTTTTATGCATTAAAAAAATAAAAAAGGAAAAGAAAAAAAGTTTGTATGAAAGAGTGCACTTTACACCACCTACACATACCAGAAAATCCAAGCTATAATTGACTTGCATTTCTCAGAAGCAATATCTCCCTCTGCTGGAAAATTTGGTGAATGCAGACTGTGCCTTTAGAGAGACATGGCAGGCTTTTTTAAGAAAATACTTAGGCTACAATAAATAAATAAGACAAGGAAACAAGGTAAAACATAAAAGTTACTTTTTGACCGGTTTCTTTGTGTGGTGCTGCTAGTGTTCTTGAAACAGACTGCGTGATTCGTATAATTCCTATCAGATATTTTCATTTTATATCACGTGACAGGTAAAATAATGAAAGTAGACATCCTAAAGTTCTTTTAATCGCTTTACCTCATTCTGTGTGCTGCTCATGCTTTAGAAAAACCAATAGGGAGAAAGTAATTTGCATTTACGACTTTTTATGTAAAGCGACTTAAAAATGAGAAAAACAACAAAGCAATTGATCCTAAAGAGGCAGTCGGCTGTCATTCTGATGTCACTTACACCTGTAGGTTCAATGTGTCAAATCTGCACTTTACTCTCCAGGCCGCGTTCTGATTCACTAATCACCATCATCATCGTCTGACCTCACACGCTCTTAACAAGATACCAGCCAATTTTCACAGTGATGTTTCCCTGACGGATAAATTTGACATGAGAAAGGCCTTACTGACGACAGTCCGTCTATGTTGGTTGTCATGGTAACACGGAAAGCCACCAATTAAGAAGCGGAACATGTCTCTCGCGCTGTATAATCTTCCTGTGTTAGCCTAATATGTAAGAGAGAAGGGGAGGTTAAATATGGATCAAAGTTACAAAAACTAATTATTATATTCAAATCTGCAAGTGAAAATGTTGAAGTTAGCAGTAAAATTGTCTTTTGCATCTTGGGCTCTCTCTTGACTTGGAGCATAAATGTTTATCTTTAAGGTTTACGCAGGTGCGTGCTTTCTCTGGCGCAATCGCTTAATGAAGTTAACTCCAGAATTAAAATTCTCCCATAAATTACTCACCCTAATGTTGTTTCAAAATAATTTTGTTCAAAATTATCTTCATTTGTGTTCCACAGATAATGAAAAATGAGCTTCTGTCTGGCTCTTTGATGTTTCCAAAAGTGAACGAAGAGATTGTACAAGGAATCCATTATGAATTAAGCCGTTTAGTCAAAGGTGTGTTTTCAGAGACACGATCACTTTATATGATGAAGATTTAATTGAGGCTTTTATTAACATAAACATTCATCACCTCATACAGAAAATTTAAGCTCAAGCTGGTTTGATGGACATGCGAGAACCAATTACGCAGCTCGTTTGAGCTTCTCAAAGAACCAATGAGGTTTGTTCTCGCGCCAGCAGGTTCAGATGAGCTTTGGTTTAGGTCTGCTGATAAATGTTTAAATGTGAATAAAAGTCTAAATTAAATCTCTTCATCAGATAAAACGATCGTGTCTCTTAAAAAAATTGGACTAAACCGCTCAATGCATAGGGACTAGTTTTACAATTTATTTGTTAAAGCAGTAGTTCACTTTTAAAAAAAAAACTTTTGCTGATAATTTACTCACCCCCATGTTATCCAAGATACCCACGTCTTTCTTTCTTCAGTTGTAAAGAAATTAAGGTTTTTTTTTTTTTTTTTTTTTTGATGAAAACATTCCAGGATTTTCTCCATGCAATGGACTTCATTGGGAACCAAACGGTTCAAGGTCCAAATGAGTGTTTCAGTGCAGCTTCAAAGGGCTTTAAACGACACCAGACGATGAATAAGGGTCTTGTCTAAGACCCTTCGAGTCATGACTCGAAAAAAGATTTGTTCATTTTGATGAATGAGTTTGAACAGGAGAGTCACGAACGCTCATCACAGAACAAAGCAAGGCGAGCATTTGTGCTTATAAAACTAAAACTTTTTTAGTTATTTTTGAAATGACCGATCGTTTCGCTACGTAAGACCCTTATTCATCGTATGGTGTCGTTTAAAGCCATTTGAAGCTGCACTGAAACTCTCATTTGGATCTTGAACAATTTGGTTCCCATTGAAGTCCATTATATGGAGAAAAATCCTGGATTTTTTCATCAAAAACCTTAATTTATTTTCGACTGAAGAAAGAAAGACGTGGATATCTTGGATAGGGGGTGGGTAAATTATCAGAAAAAGTTTTTTTAAAAAAGTGAACTACTCCTTTAACTTTTCAAAGTGTCACTTGCGTAGCTGTCAATGGATAGACAGAAAGCTCTTCGATTTCATTGAAAAGATCTTCATTTGTGTTCCGAAGATGAATGAAAGTCTTCCGGGGTTGGAACGACATGAGGCTGAATATTTCATGATAGAATTTTCATTTATGGGTGAACTATCCCTTGAAGTTTCTTCTAACTCAAATGTCTTTTGTCGACCCTTATATAGGCTTAAAAGTCAACGATTTTTTTTTTAAAAAAAAGCGTGAAACGGGTTTAAACACATGTGTATATGGAAAAAATATTCTACATTTATGACATCTCCACCCTAGCCTATTGTTTTTAAAAATTTATCCCAATTTTACAATAATGGCAAGATCAACCAATTTGTGTTACACAAGCCAACTATATCGGAAAAGAAACCATTAAGTGTTCAACATCGTGTAGCCCTATCTATATGCCTGCATAAGTAATACTATTACAAAAGAACTACGAATAGCCTATTACAAAGGATTTCAGAAGATCCAACATTATCAACACATGTTCAACCTCGGTGTACATCAATCTTGAGTCATGCATTTCATTAGCTATTCCATGATTGCATTACATATGCTTTTCTTTAACGGAGAGCTCTATATGATGAACTGAGTGTAGCTCTACGTGAGGAGGGCTATAATGTGCACCGGTACTCCCACGCGCCTCTGACCGTTCATTCAGCACCACAGCAACAGAACAGCGACCACGCCGTGCACATCAACAACGGACATGGGAACGGTTTATTTAAAAGCTGAATAGCATTCTTTTGGATGGTACACATTTCAACGATTTATCCAATCTCATCTGGACGCCTCGCGTGTTTGTGTTGATGTCTGTGTTTACTGAAGGAATACAAGGAATAACGGAACGTCAATTGTGATGTGATCGAGAGCAAAACTCCGCTGTGTAACATACTTTTCGCGGTTGTAAATCATGAAATACTTTGAGATTGTCTGTTGTTCCGAAAGCGCAAACATCAATCGAGAAAAACAGAATCGCGATCAGCTCTTGTCGAGGCGAGCGGTCCGCCACACCTGACTGTTTTTGCCCTGCCTCCGGTTGTGACATGAAAACTCGGACCAGAAAGAAACGGATGAAAGGGCGAAGAGCTGTAAAAGGCCACGCGGATTTGAAAGGGAACATATCAGATTGAAGTGGGAGCCCAAAACAACCCTTAAGTCCGATCGCGAGTTACAATCAAAGCATGGGCACACCGAAGATCAAGAGATGGTCGGAGGTCTTGCAACCTGTTGTTGATCCCGAATAACTAGAGAGTTATTTGATACCTGTTGATCATATCTAAATGGCATTGACTTAGGGGGAGAGCACGTGCTTTTGATTGACACCCGTTTATGTCTTGTTATTGATTTTGTTATTATTAAAATAGCCTACATTTGTTTTATTTGAGTAGCGTAACTATTTTGGCCGCGTGAACTGGACATGAGCTTATATCGACGCGTTTTTCCGGACATTTGAAAGTATTAAACACCCTACTTGGTTGGCCGATTGCCCTGATTCTGACCCTCTCCAGCCATGGGTTGCCTTCAGAGTGTCGCCTGCAAGCCCCGAATCAAACGCGAGAACATCGTTGTTTATGACGTGTCTGCTACTATTGACCATTGTCCGACAGTGATCGAGGAGAATTCACCCATAGTGCTCCGCTACAGAACCCCGTACTTCAAGGCCTCCGCCCGGATAGTAATGCCGCCGATCCCTCGAAATGAGACATGGGTTGTGGGTTGGATTCAAGCGTGCACCCAAATGGAATTTTACAACACTTATGGAGACCTCGGCATGTAAGCCTGGTGCATGTTTTATGCCTTTGATGCCCTTGCTCTTCACTAAATTAACTAAAAATATGGGAATTAAGCCACTGATAAGCAATCATTTATCTGGGTCAGTGGCTAATAAGAATGTCAGAGATTATAAAAGTTTTTGAAAATCTAGTTTAAAACAAATGTGCTAAGTTTTTATTGTGCCAAGTTCTTTCACTGTAATTATTGAAAAACAATTAGCCTAATTCGAATTAAATGACTCCAAAATAGCCATCAACTATAAGGTACTAAAATACCAGAATGTTGAATACAGATGATTCATGAACCAGTATTTTTCTTAAAGTTACTCATGCTGACTGGAACAAAATAAATATATATATATATATATATATATATATATATATATATATATATATATATATATATATATATTTTGGTTTTCTTATAACTTTCTTTAATCAAATTTACGCCTTTACCAGAACAAAAGATAGACCTATTAATTTATTTTAAATAAAAAAAAATTGAGAATAATAAAATAAATTTGCCAAACTGCTTGTCAACATTTCTATAGTCAAGAATTTAAGCCTTTTAGGATACTTTTTCCATTATTTTCCCACAATCTCTGGACAGGACAGTCACACCACTTAATTTCACTCAAAAAAAATTCTTTGTATAAATTGACTCTAAAAAATCATTGACCCATCTATGAGTTCATTTTTCATTTATATTAGGCTTTTCAATTATGACTTTAAATAGTGTATGGCAAAGGACGACTTCAGTGCAGAGCAGCAGTGATTTATATTCAGAGAGTATGCATACATCAGCTCAGTGCCTAAGGGGAGGAGTGTTTGCACCTTCATCAGTCACTGCTTTCATTTATACTCCCACAAATGAGTTTCACAGCCTGTCACTGGATCAGACAGGGAGAGGCAGCAGATAAAAACAGAATAGCTGCTCTGAAACATCAGCGTGGTTGCACTAAACAGTTTAGTTTTGCAGGCGAATGCAATTATCTACACAGTGCAGCAGACAAGATAGAGACGTTCTCACACCCACCCACCAGCCCTGTGACGTGTGATGTGGGCTCCTCTGATGCTGCCTGGGGGGCCTGTCTGTGTGGAGGTGTGGACATGTGTGTGTGGGGGTGTGTATTACTGCCTGAGCGGGTGGTTGCGTGGGGTTACTGTGACACAGATGGTGCTGTACCAAAGAAGAAATGCCAGCATGGGGTCATACCTAACAACACCCAGCCACATTAATGTCCTCTCACACCGAGTCATTTCACGCAGGCAGCTGGGACCCTGATAATGAATGTCATCCTTAACCCCAATTATCATTTGCACACTTGGACTCAGTGTGTTCTTTCACTTACAGCATACATTCAACAGCACAGCCGTGTTTGTTTGCTTCACCTCTAAACGTTCATTTCCGCAGGTCAAGCTGGGAGCTGCCAGAGTTACGAGAAGGACTGGTAAAGGCCATCAGCGACTCAGACGGGGTGAGTTACCCGTGGTACGGAAACACGACGGAAACGGTGACCCTCTCCGGCCCCGCATCCAAACCCACACGCTTCTCTGTCAGCATGAACGATAACTTCTACCCCAGCGTAACATGGGCCGTACCGGTGAGCGAGAGCAACGTGCCTTTGCTCACGCGGATCAAACGCGACCAGAGCTTCACCACTTGGCTGGTGGCCTTGAATATGGCCACGCAGGAGAAGATCCTCCTGCAGACAGTCAAGTGGAGGATGAAAGTGGACATCGCCGTGGACTCCTCCAAGCCACTGGGATCTCGAGCCAGACTCACCGGCCGGGTGTACCAGGACCAGCCCAAGGTGTTGACTCACATGGAGCCGATCCCCCTTAAAGCTCTGGGCAAACCTAATGCTAATGACGCCCAAGTGCTAATGTGGAGGCCCAAGCGAGGACCACCATTAGTGGTGATCCCCTCCAAGTAGCAGGTTGTGGGAAAACATGAAAGTTTTCAATTAAAAATTTGCCTTAAATCCACACTACTGCCTTTTAAGAGATGCTTGGTTCTCGAATGGCCATAGAGACACTTACGGGGACAGTTCATTCATTCAAAAAAAAAAAATTCGTAATTTACGCACTCTTAAATAATTTCAAACTTTTATGACTTTCGTTCCTTGTGTGAAGGAGACACAAGAAGATATTTTAAAGAATGTTTTTGTCCATCCAATGAAACAAAACTACATTGGGCACCACTGACTTACTACGGAGGCATATTGCATTCACTTGAAGAAAAAAAAATCTACTCTGTTTTTCTGAATTAACAAGTTAATTATCTCAGAATTACGAGATAATTTCTCATGGAAAAAAGTTTTTGCTCTTTTTTTCTGAATTAACGAGTTAATTTTTCATGAGAAAAAAATTTGCTCTGTTTTTCTGAATTAATGAGTTAATTTTTCATGAGAAAAAAGTTTTTGCTCTGTTTTTCTGAATTAACAAGTTAATTTTTCATGAGGAAAAAAATTTTTGCTCTGTTTTTCAAAGTCCTCAAAATGGAAATTTTTTTAATTCAGAAAAACAGAACAAAAACTTTTTTAATACTCCCCAAAGTTCTTCAAAATGTTTTTCTGACCGACCTGAGGGTGTATGATGGCAGAATTTTCATGTTTGTTTTTGGGTGGAGTATTACAGACAATTAAACTATTTGCAGATAATTTAACTCCAACCTTTTCTTTTAAAGTTCTCTAAGTGTAAACCTTCTGAGATGCACAGAAGCTAGTCCTGCTCATACTGAGCAGCAAGCTTTATATGCTACTTGTATTGCAAAACAAGAGAAACAGTTGTGAATGAATGTATGACTTCAGAAGGTGTACAACAGAATTCAGTATTGCCTTTCAACTTAATTGGTTTCAATCAAAGTTAATCTGAAGGAAACAGAAAGCCCAATTGTCAGATATATTTGCTATTCAGCATGCAAAAGAAGAGATATCAGACTTTTCAGTTCCACAGAGCATAACCTGGACTGTGAATGCTGCTGAAGTGGAAATGACAGGACTTTGCCTGCTTGAATTTCTAAGCTCAAAGCTGAAGAATGTCTGGAGCTGTCTACTATTACACTTGTCAGCTCATCTTGTAGCGAAGGAATCGAGGGAAGGCAACAGAAAGATTTGACCAGTGCTGAAAACACCCAACTCCCACCGCTACTCATTAGAGAGGTGCAAACTATCCCGAGTCCAGACATTTCTACTGAGTTAACGAACATACATCCAGACAGGAAAGCACAACAAAACCACCTTCTTCTTTAAAGCACCCTCTTCTTCCACCTCAAGAGTATCCATGCAGCGCCAGCACAAATTACAGTGGAGTGACTGCTCGATTATCAAAAATGAATCAGTTCGCCTGAGCATTAAAGCCATTGGAATTGTATAAACTAAATTTATGATGCCATATTTGATGCACAGACTTCAAGAACATTACCGATGCTGGTCTTCAGAGGTCACTGTAAAGTTTATTGTTTTTGTGGTTCAGTGTGTTTTGAAGGACTCGGACAGATAGAGCATCCTCCTGACTGATCACAAAAACAGAGATCTGAATGGCCAACGGTATGTAAGAACAGAAAAACCTTTTTGCCTTTTTAATCAATTACCTTTTGCAAGCTGTGATTGCATGCATTGTTTTTACACCTTTTGAAACAAATGCCAAACCCTTTTCTTTTAAATTTTGTGTTGCCATGGTAAAAATGTATGTATTGTTTGAAAAAAAAAAAAGAATATAATTAAACACCTGATTTATTACTCATCACCAGATACCAATATAGCTTCACATATGGTGCAAAGTCACCATAAAGCACTTCCTTGCATATATAATAGAGAAACTCAAGTATTCTTTGTTACAGAGCCCCTAAAGGGACATGGGATATGAGATGGGAAGGAAAATTGTCAATGCTTTTGCGGTCTCTCGCAAATATTTTGCGCTCCCCTGAGAAACGTTTAATTTCGCTCGCAAAATGTTGGCATTCCCTCGAGAAACTTTATATTCGTTCACAAAATCTGATTTTCAGGGGAACGCAAAAACATTTGTGAGCAAATGTTAAAACATTGAATAATTTTTTTTCCATCAACATATCCCTTTAAGGGCTCCGTATTTTGTTGAATGGTGACAGAGGTCATCCGTAAAATAATCTGTAATCACCATATCCCGCAAACTGACCGGCTAGCCTCATTGTCATAAGTCTTGTTATTATCATTTCATTATAATAATATCAAAAAGTTTACACCATATTCACAAAAGGTACATCATTCCCTCAATTTCTATGGCACGGAATCTAACCCAGCATCCCAGTCTATTAAAATAACATAAAATATATTGTTGTAGGACGCAAGCAGTTTGAATAATAACAAAAAAATACAGTGATGCAACAACCCCATTAGTAGCCTAATATCCATTGGCGAGTTAATGCGAGATTCAAGTTTCATTTGTGGCGAATTAGCGATCCAAAAGCAGCCATTGCTCAAAGATGAACAGATATTAAATGATTGCGAAGAGCCAAACGAGTTCAGTGCTCAAGTCATGATCCAAGAAAAGCTCTCAGCTCATTCAGAATCAGCTGAAGATGGCACGTTACGAAGTGTTTTTATCCATCACCCACTAATGAGATTAGCGATGATGAACGTTTTCAAGCTAAACGAGTTTCACTGAAACCACAGGCCCAAAGCATTTCACCCAGTGTGCTTCAGCTCAGCACTGCACAGCAGTGGCCCAGCTTGTTATCCAACCTTGAATCAATCCTTTTCCGCTCTCTACGCCTCCTCTCCTCCTCTCCGTCCTTCCACTCGTTTCATCCCTTTGTTCCACTCCACTTTCACATCATCCATCCATTTATCATGCTCTGCTTGGGTTGGTTGCCGGCTTGTTCTCATAACCATAGAGAAACGTCGCTATCATGACGAATATTGTGCCCAGGAAGAACACGCTGCACAGGAGAGAAAAAAAAAGAAGTTAATTTCAATTAAAAGCATTATAAAGCATTTATTGATCACGTTTTCTTTTTTACCTTGTAGGCTCAAAGTCCTCAAGCCAGAAATATGAAATTAATGTGGAGAGGATTATTGAGAGTGATGTAGCGAAGCCTTTTAGTATGTTGTCAGCATACTTGATGACAGCAGCTATTACGAGTCCTCCAAGAGCCTGTGTGAAATAAAACAAATAATCAATTGATGTTGTTCCAGGAGAAAAGCTTGTGTTGGCTACCTGTTCGCTGTTAATGATGCAAGGAATAAATGACGACAGCCCGTTGAATTGAACCTCGGGTGTCCATTATTTTTCTAATAATTCAATGGCCTGAAGTCAATTATTCCACTTATACTACAGTTACCACACCTAAAAACATTGCTCACTTCAGATGATGCATTTCAAGACGTTTGTCAAGTTTTTGTCATTAAAACGCTCTTGTATGTAGAATCCATGCCTCTGTTGCCAATTCCAAAATGTCATTTCAGGTAGTAACGGAGGTTTGAGCCACTGATAGCAGACTAATGATGGGGTACACACTTATGACTCGCTGAAATATTCGAAGACCGACTGTTTCCATCAAATGTAGCAGGTCTTAAACACCAACTGTGAACACAGACTGAACACGGTGAACACACGTTTGGGCACGATCAGTCATAAGTATCAAATTACATTCATAACTGGCCTTAGTAGGCCTAGTGTGACCTGACTTTATGCAGTTATTAGAGAAATGTCGAAATGAGACAGAAAAGCATGTGCATCAATATTATTATTTATTTATTTATTAAATTCATTCTTGTTTTCTATAATTGACAGTAGATAACCCAAAAAATGAAACACACAAAGCCCTTTTAACAATTAGGCCTATCAATAATTATTTATTTGTTATATTAGCTGGAATAATTACGAAAATCCGTGCAGCAGGACTATCAATTTATTTATATAGCCTATTCAGTTTAATTTTCTATTTAGCCTATGATAGATAGGACTACATACTTTTTTTATTAAAATTAAATTGTATGTGAAGTTAGACATCGAAAATTGCCGATCAAGCGCATGGGGCTGCATGTTTGTTATGAATTGTATCCTATTTTCCGTTATTACAGTTAACTACGTGCAGTGATATGGAACTGCAATGCGGTCAAACCTGCCTGAAACTACTTTAGCCGTGCGTTTCCCTGAAAATAATTGTACACCTTAGAACGTTCTCAACCAATCAGAATCAAGCATTCAACAGCCCTATAGTATAAGAAGCAGTTATTAACACAGACTCACACGTAAGCCTTTGTACTTCACAAATCTTGTACTGCAAAGTGTTCAGGCTCACCTGAAGAGCAACCACAATCCAGGTCAGCGTGTTGTAGCCCTGGAACATTCCGTGTTCCTGGACTCTGTCTCCATCGTATGCCAACATTCCGAAGATCCCAAAAACCAGGCCAAACATGCCTGCATACAGAAGATACATGTGAGATACTATACCACAGCACTCAGATATATACAGTCATACAAGGAAAGTACAGTAGCAGAAAGGCTGTTCACCATTAATTTATTTTGAGAGAAATGAAGCGAGGAGGTTTATATAAAACATCCATTCTCAAATTATAATAAAGATTGAATGAATAATTCAAATTAGTAAACATTAAATCAAACTACTGTAATCTACATTTGTTCAAAGGTTTAGTAAATGTATTTGATAAAAAAATAGTAAAAAATAGTAATATTTTGAAATATAATTTATTTGAAATAGAAATTATACATTATAAACATACTGACCACAAACTTTTGAACAATAGTGTGTATAAATCAATAAACAACTTAATTCTGAGAAAATAAATTAAATGATTGTAATAAACTTTGAAATGATGAAATTATGGGTTATCACATTATCTTGGCACTCATTGAAGAACAGGGATGCTTTTTTGGCTTCGTTCATTATGACGAACAGAAGTTCACATTAGGAGGTGAATCACTAGATGCTCAATTCACACATTGCCAGTTATAAATAAATCTTACACTGCGACTCCACATGGCAAGAATGAACACGCACATACATGTTCGCCTTAAGCTCCTGAATGTGACCTCAGACTGGGATTTTTTATGCAAGGATTCTGCTTTTTTAAAATAAATACAAATTTCAGTTGTTTGAAATTTGAGAACATCTTTAGGAAATGCATATCATACAGAAGTCAACAGACTTCTAGTGTAAAAATAGGTTGTACGTGTCAGTGCTTCATGTTATCAGTTAATTGTCACCTATCTAAGCTGGGTGAAGTGTTAATTTAATCTGAACACCAACATGCTCAGATTGAGGAAAAGCATCTTACATACTGATTATACAAAAAACACTTTTTATTTTGTGACTTCATATGCAAATCCCTCTAGATGTGGCCAGCAACTTTAGGCAGGTGTGTTCGCATTGGCACGGCGTAGGTGTAGTTGCCCATCCCAGTGATGCAATTTGATCTGCTTTTTTGTCGCTTTCTGCTCATAGAACTATACATTGTACTTAGTAGCAGTTGAAACACCACTGAGTGTTGAATAGATTCCCTCCACCTGCTTTAGTATAATATAGAGTAGTGCAGGGATGATGTATTTTTGTAGGCCAAAACCCAGAAACAAGTTGGGAAAATGCTTGAAAAAAGGTCTGTGGTTAAAACAAGATATTTCCACGTTTTATCCTGATATAAAATACATCAGAAATACCTTCTTGTGATTTTTTTAAAGCTTTTAATGGGAAAAAAGATGGTTGCTAACAAGTGGCTAAATGGGGCTAAAGAGGTTTTCTGGGATATTAAACTTCATCAGCTGAACAGGTAAACTCATCAACTCACTAGTCCACTTTCAAAGCATTGTTGTGTTTATAATCACACTCTTGCAAACTATTATAACTCGGGCTTTCAGGAAAAATGTTTTTAAACAAAGACATTAGTGAAAATTGTGTGACGTTGGCGTATTTGGTTTATAGCCTGAGCTTAGCTTAATATTATTCTTATCACGATGAACAAAGCATGTAAGAATTAGAGATGTTCCGATACCCTTTTTTCCTTCCCGATACCTGGACTCGGCCGATACCGAGCACTGATCCGATACCTGTGTGTATAGTATCTATACAGCTGCAATTCATACAAGCACTGTATGAATTGATAGAATTATTTTATGGTGTGCTTCAGACTTATTTCTTAATTAAACATGAACACATACATAGAGTGAACTAGAGTATTTTTATTATCTGACATATATTTCACAGCAATATATTATTTACCTTTTATTTAAGTGAAAAAGAAACTTATAATGCAACCACACATCACAACTTTAAACTGAAAAAGGTATTTTAGTTTTACAAAATAACTGTATATAATCTAGGTATCTAAAAAAATGATATATGAATAATATAAGAAAATAATCTCTTCATAATTTAAAGTTCATAAACAATTTTGTTAAATAAACGGCATTTCAGTTTTGACAGCGGCTGGTTCACCCAGAGCAATAAACTCAATACATGTTGTCAGTTATATTTATCGCTCGTTGGCTGTCTTTTGAAAACATTTCTCTTTGTTTGAATGAAGCTTCCAGAGATTGTTGATTCTGGCGTGGCTCATTCTTCTCTGCCCTTGCCTTTGTGTAATCGTGTTTGTGACGCGACTTCAAACGCTTACGTTACTCGTGTTGAAGTTGCTAATACTTGTTCCACTCCTTGAAATTGCAGTATGGCATATGAGACATGTCGCCATTTTACTGGCTGGTTGGTCCAGTCTTAAATACTGCCAAACACCGGACATATTGCTAGCGCGCGTTTTATTCTTCACTGCTCTTTCTGTGTTGCCACAAGCAACCATTGTTAAGAGCAGCAAAGAAGAATTGATGTCTGATTCGCAGCGTTAAGCAAAGCTAGCGTGCATAACTAGATATTGTTTAAGAAAATGGTATCGGATCGGTACATGGGTAGAAGTACTCACCAATACCGATTCCAGGATTTTTATTGGTATCGGCAGCATTTCCGAAACTAATATCGGAACAACTCTAGTAAGATCTCATTTTCTGCAATGATTCATGTTTGTTTTATTTCTTTAAAACTACTTACCAAGCTGGATGTTTCGGATCCAAACACTCTGCTTGGTCTCTTTGAGGATCTTCTCAAAGTAGACGCCAGCAAACCCACTGGAGAAACAGGCCACCAACACGGCCACCAGCCCCACAAACTGTGAGCCTGCAGTCGGCTGCTCTTTCTGAGGGTCTGACGTGGAGTCCGCTGGCCACTGTCCAAACAAGAAATCAGGAATTACATTCATACATCAAAGATTGCAACACATTTTTTGGCAGTTAATCTCTAATCAAGGTACCTTTACCTGTACAAGTGCAACACCAGCCATAAGAATTAGCAGAGACAACCACTGGTACACCCCGAGCCTGCGGCCCAGCATAAACACAGAAAACAGGGCTGTGGTCAGGATCTTCAACTGGTATGTCACCTAGAAGTCCACAGGATACATAAAATATCGATATAATGACAGCCATAATATAATGTATGCAACTAACGAATGCATTTGGACTTACCTGGTAGGTAGCTGCATCAAGGTTGGACAGCGCTACGTAGAGCAGGTTATTCTGTAGCGTGTAGATCCCTGAAGGAATCGCCAGCTTCAGCGTCTCTATAGGTTTGTGTAGAATCTCCTGTCTCAGGATACTGCTCAGTGCTCGGCCGCTGTAACCTGTTCCACACAGATACAGTAAGTTAGTTACACCCAGCAGTCATTCCTCCCCGATGTAGACTCAGACTCAGGCGACATATGGGATAGGATTCCAATCCTCACATTATTTGATTTTCATTACTGTTTAAATATATGGGGGTTGTTTCATTTATTGTCGTTAACATTGATAGTGTAGTACTCCCTTTAGTGATAAATGAGAGTGAGAGAGACAAAACTGTGTTTTATTCCAGTGGTCCTCTGTGTGTGTTTTTTTTTTTAATTTAATCAGTTTTCAATACCATGAACTCTCAATAAATAAATAAACAAATAGACACTATCAAACAACAACTACAATAATAAAGACTCTCTCACAGTTGTTTCACACAGATGACACACTAACAGATTTTTCTATTATAAATATAGCAAAATCATTCATGAAACAAACACCCAATTGCACTAATATAGTAGAAGCATCTGAATAACTGTTTTCTGAAATTTGCATCATTTTTACTAAATGTTAGTGAGAGTGAGAGAGACCAAACTGTGTTTTATTCCAGTGGTCCTCTCTGTGTTGTTTGAGGATGCACCACAGTTGTCATGGCAACACTCAACTCCCAAATGTCACTCAGAATTCAGAAAACGCAACTGGACTGTCCAGTGCAAACTCATATAATTAAAGTAAAGTAAAGTAAAACGTATATATACTGTAAATAAATTGAAATAGACATATAAATACAAAATAAAAGATATAAAAATACTTCAATATTTTCGAGAGCCAAATATGCTGGGTGGTCAGAAATGTTTCTTGAGCAGCAAATCAGTATATTAAAATGATTTGTGAAGAATTATGTGACACTGAAGACTGGTGTAATGATGCTGTAAATTTAAGTTTTCCATTACAGGAATACAATTTTTAAACATATTAAAATACATATATTATTTTTACCTGTAATACCATTTCACAATATCACTGTATTACTGTATATTTCGATTAAATAAATGCAGCCTTAGTGAGCATTCTGTGTTGTAATTTCTGTCTCTTTACATACATTTTTAACTACTTTTGAACTATTTGATCTGTGTTCAACAAGCTCATTGAGATAAAGAATAGCTACTTCATTCTTGAGGTGCTTTCAAGAAGATATACTGAAAACAATCTCAAGGAGGAAAAGGAGGCACAATGAAACTTACTGTTATCTTTGAAGACGAGCCCCACACAGGTGAGTATCTTGAGGAACTCTGCCACCACCACGGCAGAGGAGGCGAGGTAACGCGGCCCGTCGCCCTGTAAGGTGCGCGAGTAACGCATGGTCAGCACCAGGGACGTGGTCTGGAACACCAGGACCCCCAGAGAGAGGTACTTAAGCTTGGCTGATGCCATGATGACAGCCTCTCACGAGGAGACCAGGACAGACTGGGGTGACATGAGGCAGAAAAGGGCAAAGAGCAGACAGATGTTGAAATACAATATTGTCCCAGCTGGGTCTGACAAGCAAGCTGCTCTGTAAACATTAATGGCTATAAACAACATTGATATACAGAGCTATATAATATCCACACACAATATAGTGTCCTTGACCAAGAAATCAAACATTAACCCTACAGTTTACTAAAATAAATTTAGGACTGAAATGTTAAACAATTAAAGGGATGGATCAATCAACCATGAAAAGTGTGTCCTCATTTACTCACACTCATGTTGTTGCAATCAGCCAAAGTGAATGGTGACTGAGGCTGTTTTACCGCTCAACTTTTTTGTTTCCAGTGAAGAAGTAAAGTCAACATGAGGTTGAGTAAATAATGCTTATCACACTTTGCAACAATTATCTTACAATTATTTATATCACTTCTGGTTGAACTATTCCTTTAATTGAAGATTTAAAAATATAAGGACACAAATTGTAAAATATTCAGAAACATTAGATACAGAAATATGAAATATATTAAACTTTATTTCAGAAATGTTGAGAAAATTTTGATTTCCCAATTTACTTGTGAATAGATATAATAATAATAATAAATAAATATATATGACAAAAACATAAAAAAACAACAAAATATCTAAGATATATTTTATCGCAAGTCACAATGAAATGTACAAATGTTTAACATAAATCTATAATCCCAATTAGTTTTTAAACGTAAATATTACATACATTTTCATAGTCTTAACTTACCTTTTCAAAAGACTATAGCAGTAAACCGGAAGAGTTGCAGTTTATGAGTAGGAGTTTGAAGGCAAACCTAAACTTTAAAGTTTAAACCACGTCAAATATCCATCCTAGCAAGTTCTACTTAAGTTAAATCTACATTCAGTGAGCAAGTTAACGTTAAATAGTTCAGCAGTGTCTTATTTTGACGGTTAAACACTAAGAGCTACTGCTGCTAAGCTATTATTATTAGATAAAATCAACCGTTCCGGGTGTTCATGTCGCATGGTCATCTGCTATACGTTTTGGCGGATTCCCTCGTCTACCAAGAATGAAAGCCAGACTGTCAAATGAAGTGTATAAAATCTCCATGAAGCTTAACAATCTTGCAGTACTTCCTAGTGTTTTGTTGTTTCGATCTTTTGATTATGAGTCGTTGTCGCCACCTGTCGGTTGGCGGACAGAACGACGTTCAATTTACAGTATTTCAAAGTTGAACTGGACCTAATTGGGATGGATGGATGGATGGATGGATGGATGGATGGATGGATGGATGGATGGATGGATGGATGGATGGATGGATGGATGGATGGATGGATAGATAGATAGATAGATAGATAGATAGATAGATAGATAGATAGATAGATAGATAGATAGATAGATAGATAGATAGATAGATAGATAGATAGATAGATAGATTTTTTTCATTGGTTGAGAGTGAATGTTGATCAAAGAATGGGATGTTTATTACGTTTGTTAGTGTGTACAAGCAGCAGAAAGGAACTCAGTAATTTAACTTGATCAATTTGTAAAGGTTTTCCTTTATTAGTTTCATCTCTATTTTAATCATCAATTGTCTTGAAATATTTCCATTACACAGGCTTTTGTTCTTTAAAGCACAAATTTGAATCTACAAAACACTAAGATGAAACATTTACTTCATTCTAGCATACTGTATGCATATATTTGGTGGACAGGAAAAGAAAAGTACAATAGGCATAAAAAACAAAATTATATACAGCACATACAAAAATAGCTTTGCATAACATTCGGGTGAAAATAAGATGCTCCAAAAACTTGGCTTTGATCTTTATTTGGTGGACTAACACCCTAAATTCCTCCGGTTTCAGTACACTAAAGATCATACTGTTGAAGGGCCCTTAAGTGCTACACGATATCAACCGTTTCCAGAAAGAATATGCCATATGGAGCCTATAGTACATACATGTTTTTATTTGCATAAGCAGACTCTCTTGATATTGACCTTGAGCACATACAATATAACTGACCCACCCATCTGAACAAATACAGCATACCGGAAGTTTATAAGACCTTAGTATTTTATCACCACTCTGGCTAATGTATGCATGCATTTCTAAATACTATTATGAGTGTTTATTTGGCATTTAAGCGACCCAGGGGCTTTATTGTGCAAAACACACACACACACAAAAAAAAAAAAGAATGTGATTGTACTAATCAATTTTATAAAGCTTTGCTCATAACACAAAACAGAAAAGTGAAACAGTACATCTAAATTGTATAAAGTATGATTTCTAAATTGTCAAGTGATTTAAACGGTTGCACGGACAGGCTGATTGTAATTAAGAAAGAAAATGCATGACATGCATTTAAAACTCATGTACATAAAAGGTAGAACTTCAAAACCAGTTAAACAGCTTACAATATTAATATACAGTAACAAAACAGCCGAGCAAAACAAATAAAAATAGTAACAATGGTTACAAATATGTTGTAAAAGGCACTGATAATATCATTCGTCTAAATGTTTCCTTTTCCGAAAGGCTCAAGCGGCTTGACGATGGCTGCTGGAATTCTTCTTCAAACCTCTGTCATGTGTGTCCTTCCACTGAATACTGCATACGATTTCAAAAGAAACAAAGTGGAACCCATTCATATTTACACACCTCCTTTTACCTCTTGTAATAATTGGCAAGGCAGAGGATAAACCGTAACAGACAGCATAGAAATAGATCTTTAAAAAAAAAAGAAGTAACATTTAACTATTTACACCACAGTTTAGCTCTGAACCACACATGAATGAATGAGATGTATGTGGGCATGAGTCTGGAGCACATAATGCTACCAATCACACAAAAATAGACAAGTACCACCAGTTCATTTAAGAAACATTTCATCACAACAAAAAAAGAAAATGCAGGTTGATCTAAGACATGGAAGCTGACCCATTATATAAAAATATTATTTAAATTATCAGTTAAAAGGATAGTTTACTCAAAAAACGAATAATCATTTATTATTCATCATTTACTCGCCCTGATGTCATTCCAAACCTGTACCACAAAAGAAAATATTTTTAAGAATGTTTCAACTAAATTTCTCTTTATACAATGGGTTTCAAAACAACCTTAAAGGGATACTCCACTTTTTTTTGGAAATAGGCTCATTTTACAACTCCCCCAGTTGAGTTTTACCGTTTTCGAATGCATTCAGACGATTTTCTGATATTTAGAAGAATATCAGTAATTACACAGTTTCTGGTCTCATTGACTTCCATAGTATATTTTTTTCCTACTATGGAAGTCAATGAGACCAGAAACTGTCTAATTACTGATATTCTTCTAAATATCAGAAAATCGGCTGAATACATTCGAAAACGGTGAAACTCAACTGGGGGAGTTGTAAAATGAGCCTATTTCCCAAAAAAAAAGAAAAGTGGAGTATCCCTTTAAACCACTTTGACTTTTATTGCTAGTTTAATTACATAGGGTATATAATTATATTGGGTAAACTATCCCTTTAAGGTAGGTACCAACAAAGCATATCTGACAAAAATGATCAAAAAAAAGATAGCAGATTAAATGAGAAAATTTCCTTCAAAACATAAAAAGCTTTGACTAAAATGTGAAATAAACATCTCAAAACTCTGGACAATAACGGACTCCGTAGCTTGGCGGTGTAATTGTCCATTGGCAAAAGTCGCCTCAGGTCGTAGATGGCCGTGAACAGAAGTCCCGTGTTGTTAAAGCTGTCTCTCTGTTTAGTTCGGGGCTCCTGTGAGATTAAATATTCAGGCTAGTAGGAATTTACGATACGCAAACTTCACAGTCAACATGCAGAGCGTAACAAAGACATGGAGGGTGGAGAGAAGGACAGTTGGCCGTGCAATTAAACTCTCAAAGGTCCGAGTTCCTACGCGTACACGCTGCTGCGCTGGGACTGCTGGGACTGCGTTGGCTGCGCAGCCTGAGACTGGGGCTGCAGCTGGGCTTGTTCGGGAATGTGTGTGTGGCAGGAAGGAGGAAGTGTGCGGGGGTTTCCTAGAGGGGTGGGGCTTGTGGTGACATCGGACCAGTCTGAGTTGGAGTGGGGGGACGAGGAGGACCAGGGGTCGGGCGATTCGGGCGAGGGAGTGAGGTAGGGGTGTTCGCTGGGATTGTGTGCGGGATGACCGGGGGTGGTTCCCTCGGAGCCGGCAGTGGGGTAGCTGTGCTGGGAAGGTGGCGTGGGATATTTATCCACGGGGCTCTGGCGTGGCTGATAGGACGCCACCTGTCTTGCCTGGCTCTCTGGCAGCCCGTGAGGAAGCGCGTGGTTGTGAGCATGGGGGTGCGGAAGGGTGTGCGGCAGGCCGTGCTGCATTCCCACATCAGGAATGGGGAACATCATCCCCTGGTTGCAGTGTAGGTGTTGACCTTGTGTCTGATTTTGCCCCTGTGCCTGTATCTGCCCCTGCTGCGCCTGCTTGAGCAGGCTCTGCCCGCTGCCCGTCGCCATCATCTGGAAGGTCACGATGGGCGGCAGCTGTTCACGGCTCATGGTGACATTCATCGGGGTGAGCATGCCCGGGCTGTGGTGCTGCTGCATGCTGGTGTGGCCTGCACCCATCTGGTGGGCTGACATGAGGCCAAACATGTGGTTATTGTAGTTGTGTTTGGCCAAACCTGCCCAGCTTTGCTGCTGGCCCAACATGTGACTTACAGGGGGCAACATGGGCCTCGTTGACGGGCTGCTGAGCAGAGGGGGGGAATTCGCTGTGCTAGAGGCGGCCACAGCCTCTCCGGCGTACGAATGTGGCGACTCCAGGGAATCCACAGGTGACATGGTGACTGAGCTCTCTGAGAGCCCACTGGCTGCTTTGGTGACATTCCCTCCAGCTCCGGGCACAGCCACCACGCTCGGCCCCTCTCCACCAGTCGGCTTCTTTCGCCGTTTGGCCTTCATTTCTTTCATATCTTTGGCTGTCCCAGCTGAGACAGCATTTGCTTTTCCTCCGGCTCGGCGATTCTTTTTGCCCTGCGGTCCTGGACGCATGCCCATGATGAATCCTGTGCCATTTGTTCCACAGACCATCGAAGAGTGTCCGCCGTTGCCGACGTGATTAGGCCCGGAGTGTGGGCTGTGCACCAAGTTGTACTGGTCCAGCAGACGCACTATGTCATGATGCATTCGTTCTTGCGCTGTATCACGAGGCAGGCGGTCAAGATGGTCGGTGATATCACGATTTGAATAATGATCTAGAAGAACTTGAGCCGCTTCAAAGCTTCCCTCTCTGGCAGCCAGGAACAAGGGGGTCTCCTCCTACATCACACAACAATTAAAACTGAAGTGTTTAGCTGACACCCAAAACATTTGTGTGCTTAAAAAGTGATTAAACATGCACATAAACATAATAGACGTGGAAGACTACCTTGTTGTCCTGCATGTCTCGATTGGCTCCATTCTTCAGTAGCGCTAGAGTGGCTTCTACATTATTGACAGCGGCAGCCCAGTGCAAAGCCGACTTGCCTGTGGATGAGATGAGCATGACAGGATTAAATAGGGCATTTTATTTCCAGAATTTATTTCCTGTTCATTTATCAACAAAGTTCTTTACTCGGAACTTACCATGGTCATCCACTGCATTGACGTCTGCATGGCAGTGCACAAGTTCCTCCACCATACCCTCTACTGCCAGTCTGGCTGCCAGGATGAGTGGTGTGGTGCCATCGTTCATACGAGCATCAAGATCCGTGGCACGGTTCCGGATCAGAATCTAGAGTGACATATAACAGTAATGATATATATAATATAACAATACTACACTAGCTGTGCAAATATATTATTTCATAAACAAGGTAATTCAGGAGACAACTACTGTAGAGGGTTACAATCAACGTAGTTGTCAGAATAAACAAAAACATGCCGATTAAAGAAACCGCTTCATCACAATATTCTTAAAAAAATTGGTGGGTAACAACATTTTAATGGGCTTTATGCAAAGCTGCACTACTTCCTGAACTTATGCCAGCTCCTTGTTTCCTGTCTGCCATTATTGGCCAAATTGATTAATTCAGGTGTGTCTGATTATTGTTGCCGTGACTACTGAGGTCAGGCACACCTGAATTAATCAATTTGGCCAATAATGGCAGACAGGAAACAAGAAGCTGGCTTAAGTTCGGGAAGTAGTGCAGTTGTGCATAAAGCCCATTGAAAAGTGAAAAAAGAAAGTCAATCACTATTATTGATTAATTTCCTTTATTTTTCCAGGCATGGAAATCACTATTTTGAAAAACTCACTGATATTTCCAGGTTTTCCAAGACTGTGGAAACTCTTTAATTCATTATGAACGGCTTTACAGGTCATGTGTGTAGAAGCACATCCTCTTACCTGGAAGACTCCTTGGGCATCTGCTGCCACGGCTGCATGGAGAGGGGTGCGGCCCATGTTATCATGAGCATTGGCATCAGCACCGGCATCCAACAGTCTCTTGGCAGCATCTGCTCGGGCATATCGTGCAGCAAGGTGAAGTGCTGTCTCTCCGGTGCGATCTGTCTGGGCATTGAGTGACGCACCCTGGCCAATCAAGTCGGTAATGACGTTTGTGCCAGGCTCGTCAGCACCACTTTCCTCTTCTTCCTCTCCCAGCATGCTGCCACAATCGGGGCTGCTGCCATTTCGTAGAGATGCCAGCATGAGAGGAGTGAAACCGTCTATAAGCGTGAAAGACAATACAGAGTTAGTAAAACTTTTAAAAGGGCGAAAACCTAATCTTTCCTCATCTACCCAGATTGGGAGCAAGAAGGAATCTCAGTCTATTAACCTGGTCCTTTAACATTGACATCCAGGCTGTCCATATCTATGTCCGCCTGAGGGGGAGTGAGTGTGATGTCAGCGGCTTTGTGATGCTGCGGGGTCCATTCTCTCCTGTCCACTCCTCCATCCACTCCGACAGGAAGCAACGGCTTATCCTCCATCTGTGGGGTTCGGGAGATGCATTTAGATGGATCATAAATAAAGAGATCTGTTACTGTGATTTTCAGTGCTGTGGACACAGACACTGTCTCTTACCCTTGGTTTTTTAGGTAGATGATCCTCTTCTGACCAATGATGGGTAGAACTGCCATCCATCAACCCTCCATCCTGTGGCTTGTGCATGCTCCTGAAAGAAAGTGGAGGATAGAGGAAAAAGGAATGATTAGAGATGCCACCTGAAATGAACAGATTTACAGACGCAAGTAAAAAAGCTTTTTTTTGCATTAGCAATAAAAAACATCCTCGCTGCATATGGAATTCACTATTCTGTACTATACAGTATCTGGAAAACAGTATGCTAACAGAGTAGTAGGCAACAAGTCCCTGGATGACCTACTACTTCCGGCGAGATTCTGGAGTGCGCATTCGATGGGCAGGGATATGATGGCAGACATCGTGAACAATGTTTCTATGTGCAGTTAGTTAACATATAACATTAGACGTCGTCTTTTTGTCTGGTACTAATAAACTTCACTAAGGTAGCTAAACACTAAGTTAGCATTAGCTAGTTCATGCTTACAGCTGCTAGCTATTTATGACCATACATAACATTAGTTGTTCACACTATGTTCAAAACACTATGGTGTAAGAAGTTTGATGTCGGGATATTCACTGCCCAGAGCCTGTTGAACTAAAGCCAACCAACCCAGTGACGTCACACGTTAGAATACTGCACAATTTTGGATTTTTGGCTAAAGATTTTTCTTTTTTCTTTTATATGTTTACATTTGTCATGTTTCTTATATAATTGTTGATTATAGTGGAAATCCATCTTGTAAAACTTGATTGACTGCTTCATTTACACACATAGCGCTAAAAAACATATTTGTCAGTAATTGAAAACAAAACTTAGAAATATGTAACATCACTGCCACATCATAAAACCTTCCAACTTATTATTTAAGAGCTTCCCAAGAAGACTTGAAGGCAGCAAATCTGAGATTGTTGTAGATTTCAGGCGCACACTTACTTCATGCCAAAATCATCCTGTCCCACTGGCTCTCTCCGCTTGCTGTCATTCTTTGCTAGAAAGCCATCAGGAAGCCATAAAGTCCCATGCTTGCGTTTGCGCTTGGCAGCTAGTACACCCAGCACCAAAATCAGCAAGATGATAGCTGCAGCCACAGCAACCAGGTACAGAGCAGTAGGCAAAGGGTCAATTTTATCTTCATCACCTGAGGTCGAAGAGGAAGATTATAAACAGAGATCAACATAGAGAAAACTACAATTGCATTTTGCTGTAGCCCTGTTTTGTCAGTTCACTTACTGCTCACAGAGTAGACGGGATACGGTAGCTCCGATCTCAGGTACTCGGCTGCTATGAAGGCCGCAGCCTGGTCTGCACTGGAGATGCATTCCTTTGAGTGCTGAGAACACTGTCGATTGTCGATCTCCAGGTGAACCTTTGATCTAAACCATGGAGACAACCATGTTAATTAATAAAAGAAATTACAACAACATTAGGGTAAAGACAGTATTTAAATCTTTGGCCGAGGAACATACCCAATGACCTCCTTCTCTAGCTCTCGTTTTCCACGTTGCTTCATAGCGGCGATACCGCTTTGGATTTCACTCTGCTCAGTTCCATAGTATGGGTACACCATAGGTCTCTTATTCTCATCCACCTTCAGTCGCAGGTTAGTGTGCAGGAGCGTCCCCAATGAGCGCAAGAAACCCTTAAGGTCACCCATTAGCTCCTCAGGCTGCAACAGCACCACAATAACCAGTGTGCCATCAGCTAGCTTTGGAGGCGTGTCCGTGGCACAGTCCAGACCATCCCAGCCACATGCTTCTGTGTTGCAGCCCTGGTTACAATGACCATTGGCGTAATGATCTGCACAGTATCTATCGTATCTATAGAGGGATTAGGGTAAATAGAGAGAGAGAGAGATGGGAGTTAGAAACAATTAGACTCGATTCATCGTTCATTGCGTCACTGTGCAGAGAGTGCAAACGGTAATAGAGTAAATACATGTCAAATGGCAATGGCTCATAAATAATATATTGTTAAAAAATATAAAAATATGGATAATATTTAATTCATGTGTATTTTTCTGATATATACCATCTCTTTTTGAAAAAAAAAATGTTATTCAAACATTATCTAAGCAATTTTCCCAAAGAAGAAATGGAGTATGAGATTTACACAGGGACACATACTTGCAAGTGCTTGTTGATGTACGATTCTGGCATTCAAAGCTGTCGAAGAGGCATCCTGCATTGTTGCACTGTGGGTCACAGCGGCCGTTATGGAATAAGTTCCAGCAGGGCACTGGTGTTTGGCAGTTCTTCCATGGCTTGTCCCAATGGAGCGTACAGTCACCTCCATCCCACTCGCACTCTGGGTTCTTACATTGCGGGTCACATACTTTGTCTCCCGCCCGCTGTTCACAATCCAAATAGGGGCAGGAGGGTTCAATCGTTTGACAGGTTGGCCCACTGAAGCCAGGTGGACACCGGCAGCTGTTGGGATCATCCGGCATACAGGTGCCACCGTTGTGACACATGCATGGTTTGTTTGTGATTTTCTCACAGTACGATCCAGCAAATCCCGTAAGACAGCGGCACTGGGGGCGACCCTTTATGTTCACACACTCTCCGCCATTCTGACAGTGCAAACTGGCACAGGTGAACCCGTCATAATTGCCACAGTTGAAGCCAGTGTAACCCTGAAAGAGCCATTCAGAGGGCATCAGATGTCAAAAAACAAAAGTCATGGCACTACTTTACGACTAAATATCTGGAGGCTAGTAAGACAGCAACAGTGAGTGAAAGGAGAGTAAAAGTTCAGTTAAAAGAGGGAATCAGAGTTTCGCTTCATACCTGATTTTTGCAGCCTCAGTCTTTAGTGCAAGCATGAGAGCAAGGAGAGAACAAGCAGCCATGAGAAAAGGAAACATTTTCACTCGAAGCAAAGCAGAGTCGTGCAAAGCAAATGTAGCCGTAAAAGGTTGTAAGAGAAAGCACAGTAAGAGACATAATCGTTAATATACCCCCCTCCCCCTCTGAGGGACCAGTTTGTGGAAATTAAGATAGAGCTTTTATGTATTTACAGAAGTTATGGAGTGCTTCAGTACGATAAAGGTTTTTGTCTGATATTACAGGTTTTCAAATGTAGTCATATATTAGCCAATATTGGACATTTAATTGTACATGTACTCATTTTCTCAATGAGTCGCCTTTGCCATCATCCAACACTTACTTTAAATTTTAAAAACACTAATAAATTAATAACAATGTTAACTGTAATTTTATAGCAAATCTCAAAATGAATGTACATTTTCATAGAGTGCATTATAATGTCGTTATAACATTCTAAACAACGGTATTAGTATTTTATAAGCAGGCATGTGATCAGTTGAAGACAAGAAAGAAGGAAAACCTTATTATTAATAACAATAAATATTAAAATATTTAATATTACAATGCTAACATTTATAGTTGCCTTAATTTCTTTGCTTTCAAACAGTAAACCATTCTGCTGAACACAAAGGAAGATATTTTGAAGAATGTAACCAAACAGTTGAAGCACCCCATTGACTTCCATAGTAGAAAAAAAAATACTATGGGGTCAATGGGGTACATCAACTGTTTGATTACCGACATTCTTCAAAATATCTTCTTTTGTGTTCAACAGAAGAAGAAATTCACACAGATTTGAAACAACTTGAGGGTGAGTAAATTATGACAGAATGTTCATTTTTAAGTGAACTATTCCTTTATGTACTCTGTAGTACAGAAGAGGGAAAAAAACAATGTTTTATTGCACATGCACACATATAAAGTGTCATTCAAAGGTTTAGGGTCAGTAAGATTTCAGTTTCAAATAATCAATATCCCAGATTGGACTGAGACATCAGTTTTTTTAATATAAATTATATGGATAGTGTTTTAATGCATTTGATGATATCAATTACCAGTTATTTATTCTCTCTCTCCTTTACGCCATAACTCTTGTCTAAACAATGGAACGTGTGTGGCTGGAATTAACCGCTTCTCCTGCCGTTGTCAGCATGGTTTTTCGGGTTAGTTCTGCCAATTCGAACTGAACGAGTGTGACCCTCATCCATCTAATAATTTACCTTTCTCTCATTGAAGAATTCTGAAAATTATTAAGCAGGACAACTGTTTTCAACACTGATAATAATGAATGTTTAATCAGCACCAATTCCGCATATTATGGAATCAAAGGATCATATGACACAAAAGTAACGGCTGCTGAAAATTCTGCATTGCCATCACAAGAAAAAATATAATTTTAAATCATATAGCATAAAAGACAAATATTACAGACCCCAAACTTTTGAATGATAGTGTACATGCATATAAATACTAACACTGCACTTACGGTTTGGCAGGTACAGCTGTATCCATGTACTGAACTCATGTTCATAGCACATCTGCCGTTGTTATGGCATGGCTTGGACTGGCACAGATCCACCATTAACTCACAGCGTTGCCCTATAGGGAGATCGAGAGACCAAGAAATCGTAAAAATAAGAAAACTATTCATTCGAACATCTTTAAAATAGCAAGAATGAAACATTTAATGTATGTCTCTAATGAAACCTCACCAGTATAACCGAGACGACAGCGACATTGATAGTTATTAGTCAGCGGCACACAGTCGATGGTGCCCGATGGGTTGCAAGGTCCAGAACGACACTCATTCACATCTCCCTCACAATGCACTCCAGTGAAACCAGGAGGGCAGGAACAAGTGTACCGCCCCACACCGTCCACACACTGGCCGCCGTTCTTACAGCGTGGGCCAAACTCTGGGGCGCATTCATCCACGTCCACCTCACACTGCAAACCTGCAAAACAGAGAGGAGGTGGTTAGGGGAAATTTTCATATCAGCGTTACATCTATGCACTAAACGTACAGCATTAGAAATCAGGCTTTTCGAGCTTTACCTTTGGTGCCAGGAGGGCACGCACAGGAGAAGCGGTTGATCAAATCAATACAGGTGCCTCCATTCCGACAGGGATTCGACTGGCACTCGTCAATATCATATTCACAGTTCACACCCTGATAACCTGCTTTGCACTAATAGAGAAAGAGATGTTTATAAATTAGATGTATAGTTTTCTCCATGTATTCTATACTATTTCTACCATAAGACCACCGTTTGAATGTTTCAGGGTCAGTAAGACATTTAAATGTTTTTAAAAGAAGTCTCTCATGCTCACCAAGGCTGTATTTATTTGATAAAAACACAATGTAGAATGTTTCACAATATTATTATTTTTTTATTATTTAAAATGATTGTTTTCTATTTAAAGATATTTTAAAATGTAATTTATTCCTATGGTGGTAAAGCTGAATTTTCAGCATCATTACTCAAGTCTTCAGTCAAACAGTTCTTATTATCAATGTTGAAAAAGTTGTGCGCATAATATTTTTAAGGGAACCTTGAATTATTTTTTTTCAGGATTTTTGCCAAATAGAAATGTATCTTAAATAGAAATCTTTTGTGACATTATAAATGTCTTTATAAAGTCATTTTTCATCAATTTTACATGTCCTTGCTGAATAAAAGTATTAATTTCTTTCAAAAAAACATTTTGTTTACTGATCGCAAACTTTTGAATAATAGCATATATCAATTTTAGTAAGAGAGATCAGTTGTACCTGGCAGTTATATCCACCCTGGTAGTCCTTACAGGTCCCTCCGTTTCTGCAGGGGCTAGAGAGGCATTCATCCATCTCCTCCTCACAGTAACTGCCCATATAACCTCTCTGACAAATACACTGGTGTGTGTTGTCTTTGTCCATACACCTTCCTGCATGCTTACAGACCATGTCCACCGCCACACCTTGAGCACATCAAAACATAAATTAAGGATTCAAAATACATATGACAATTACACTAACAGTGATGTTTGTTTAATGTCTCACCCTTGCTAATGGCGACAGCCTGGCAGGACATGTTTGGGATGTCACAATATAGGCCTGTCCAGCCGTGCTGACAGCTGCATCTCCAATCCATCTCCTTCTGGATGCATGTACCCCCATTCAGACACTTAATCTGACTGCACACGTTCACCATTGACTGCAGAATGAAACAACCAGAGAAATGAATCTGACAACATAATTGTAGAACAATCACTTATTTCAACACATCAAAAATAATTTTATAATTGGAGTTAGCAGTTAAACACCAGATCTTCAAGATTGGGACTTAAATCAACAAATTTAACCGTGTGTGTTTACAATCTAAGACTGAATGTACAGTTTGTACCTCGCAGGTTTTTCCTTTGTACATTAGTGGGCAGGTACAGTGGAAGGTCCCCAGGCCATCTATGCAGGTGCCGCCATTTTTACATGGATGAGAGTCGCACTCGTTCAGTTCGAACTGACAGAACTGACCCGAAAAACCATGCCGGCAGCGGCAAGAGAAGCGGTTAATTCCATCCACACACGTTCCATTGTTTAGACAAGAGCTATGGCGTAAAAGAGAGAGAGAATGAATAAGCATTGATATGATAAAATGCAATAAAACACTATCAATATCATTTATACAGAAAACGTACGTCTCGGTGCAATCTGGGATATCACGTTCACAGTTGATGCCGTCATATCCAGGCAGGCATTGGCATGTGTAGCTGTTCACATAGTCGCTGCAGTGGCCTCCATTCCAGCAGGGGTTACTGGCACACTCGTCCACCTCCTCCTCACAGCGCTCGCCATAGAAACCAGCTCTGCACTCGCACAAGAACCGCCCAACTTTATCAACACAAGTACCACCGTTACGGCACGGGTCTGGAGAAGAGAGAGAAAATCAGAGATTAAATTAGTTTTGTGTTTTCAAATTGGTCTCCAACAGAAAATATGAAAAAAGTAGGGCTGTCAAACGATTAATCGCGATTAATCACATTCAAAATAAAAGTTTGTGTTTACGTAATATATGTGGCCATAGCGTGTATAATAATTTTGTATATATAAATACACACACATGCATGTATATATTTAAGAAAAATCTGAAAGTATATACTTTATATATATTTATACATAATTAATATTATGTATAAATATAAATATTTGACATATTAAGAACACATTTTTCTTAAATATATACATGCATGTGTGTCTATTTATATATACAAAATTATTATACACACTATGGCCACATATATTACGTAAACACAAACTTTTATTTTGAATGCGATTAATCGCGATTAATCGTTTGACAGCCCTAGAAAAAAGATTTTAGAAGATTTATTTTTGATCAAATTAAGATAATATTCGTATTTATTGAATCTGACATCATCTCTGATTTATTCTGCTTGAAACTGGCCATTGGATGAATCACAATTCATTTATTTCATTGACAGCCATCAGTCTGTTTGGGAATGACACATACTGGAGCTGCAGTCATCGATGTTGGTCTGGCAGTTGACACCACTGTATCCAGGCTGACACTCACAACGGTAGCTGCCAACCGTGTTCACACAGTGAGCTCCATTCTGACATGGGTTCTTCTTGCACTCATCTACATCTTCAGTGCACTGGGCTCCTACACACATGACATATACTCAGACATTTTGTACAGTTTTTCATCTTCTAATGGGTGTCATTTGATCATGGAAAAGGTGTTAGAAAAGATTCTCTTGAGGAATAAACGCACTTACCTTCCCAGCCGCTGTGGCAAATACAGGTGTAGCTGGTGTAATCCGGGGATGGCTGACACCTCCCTCGTCTCTGACAGGGCTGAGATGCGCAGGGGACCAACTTCTCCACACAGTGTCTCCCTGAGAATTGAGCAGTACAGTCAGTTGTGGAAACAATATGGAGTGGTTCTCAAAACAGTACCAAACTGTTTATTGTATAAAAGCAATCAAAAATGCCCTTGGAATCAAACATTTACATATTATAATTAGGGCTGTCAAAATTAGCATGTCAACGCATACAATTAAGTTTAACACGTTTTTTTTAACATAATTATACCAGCATTATTTTTTTCCCCTTCATCCTTTAGCAAGTGTTACATTATAGGAGCACGCTATCATTAATTCAAGTGCTTTTAAACCATTCAAGCGTGATAAGATGCAAAAACAGCACTTAAATCTGTACTGTGTCTGTGTGACAGACACACACTCATGCGCACAGAAAGCTGCTTCAGACAGCGTGGCGGCTGCATTGAGTTCTCTTTCACGCTTCAATGGACAAAAAACACAAAAGTATACCATGCCCACTTTGTAGAGTATCCTCGTAAGCACAAATAAAGCGTAAATAAAGTCTTAAATGGCCGTTAAGAGTTGTGAGGATATCGGATGTGTCGGATATCATGTGCATCATTAATTAATAATCATTTTAAAATATAAAATTTAAAATAGAAAAGAGTTATTTGTAACTGTAACAATATTGCACAATATTATTGTTTTAACTGTCTTTGAATTTTTTTTTTTTTTTTTTGTTATGGTTATACTTTAGTTTAGGATCCAATTCTCACTAGCTTTTAACTATGAGTTTTGCTTCAAATGCCTAATTATTGCTTGTTAATAGTGAGTAAGGTCATTAAGTTTAGGTATTGGATAGGATTATGGGATGTAGAATATGGTGATGCTGAATAAGGCATTAACATATGCTTCACAAGTACTAATAAACAGCCAATACCCTAGTAACATTCATGCTAATAAGCAACAAGTTAATAGTGAGAATTGGACCTTAAACTAAAGTGTTACCAATCTTACCGATCACTATTGAACGATGGTGTAAAAAATAATATTATTAAATGTAGTTTGGGCGGAACTCTTTTTATCAAACTTATATAATCAGACAAAAAAGTGTTATAAATGTTGCTCCTATAATACAAGTACAAAACTGTACACTGTAACTGTAAATGTGTGTGTCACCTGTGTAAGGCAGAGCGCAGTAACAAGTGTAGCTGTTGACTCCATCCACACAAGTTCCCTGATTCATACAGGGGTTTGACTCACACTCATTAATGTTTATTTCGCAGTTAAAGCCTGAAAGAGACAGGGCAAACCAGGGAGTTGGAGACAGAAATTAACGTCATTGTTACTCTGTTTAGAAAGGTAATGGACCACACGCCTTTACCTGTAAATCCACGGGAACAAACGCAGGTGTAGCCATTGAGATGATCATTACAGGTTCCACCATTCTGGCACGGGTTGGACTGACACTCGTTCTTCTCTCGCTCACAATTCTTACCCTCCCAACCACGGTTACATTCACAAATGTACCTACAAATAGATAAGTTAGAGATGAAAAAGACAACTGGCCATAGAAGCATATAGTTAATCTTAAGGCACGGCCATGCTAAGAAAGCAGTGTGTATTTGTCATGAATTTAGTGCTTAGAGTTCATCTCTTTACAGAATATAACAGAAAATATATTAAGTAGGTTGTGCTACAAACAATCATAATCAGTCACATTGACAAAGTGGTTTGTAAGATAAGGCTGTTCCTACCCGTCCTGCTGCTCAATACAGTCTCCGTGCAGGCAGGGCATGGGGCTGCAGTGGTCTGCTCCTGAGTGACACAGAGGACCATGGGTCCCAATTGGACACAGACACTGAAACCCGTTCACCTTGTCCACACACGTCCCTCCGCTCAGACACGGGCTTGAACTGCACTCGTTGATCTCCTCAGCGCATCGTTCTCCTAAGCCAGAGAGGAGAAAGAGTCATTAATGAGTAATTACTGTTCGAATACTTTAATTCTGTTAACCTTTTATTCAAAAAAATGAACAAAAATCTAATCTTTCATTGAAGTAAAATAATTATAAATGGAGGTAACATCTCATTATTAAATTATAATATATCATTAAAATTAATGGCTCCCTTTTATTCAATAATTTTTCTGCCAAGAGAACAGTTCTGAGTATTCTCCTATAATGCCTGATGAGGTTGAAGAACAACTGACAAGAGATCAGACACCTTTCCTCTATACAGATCCTTCAAATTCCCATGTTGATACACTCTCCTCTGGGATTCATATCAGGGGACAGCAATGGCCATGGCAGAAAACTTCATTTTGTACTCATTGGCCCATTTATGTGTTGATTTTGCTGTTTGTTTTAGATTATTGTCTTGATGGAAGATCCAACCAAGACCCAATACGATTTCTAGCAGAGGCTGTCAAGATTCAATTTTTTTTTTTTCGGTTGATACTAGATTGAATCCATGATGCCATGTTCAACCAATGTTCAAGATGTCCAGCAGAAAAATAGGTGCACAACATTAAAGATCCAGTAGTATTTTTAATTGTACACATTAATTGAAAAACTGAATATGCTGGAGTTTATTTTTTAATTAGTAGGGGATTTTCTTGTAACTAAGTTAGATTTTTTTATGGGGGATTTCTAACACCAAGACTCAACTACTTTCTGAAATTCCGCAGCTGGGATCCTTGGAGAGTCTTTGGCTACTTGAACTATCGCTGTGCATTAAGACAACATTGACACGTGACCTCTTCCATGCAGATTCGTAACATTTCCTGTTGATTTCTTAATTATATCTGATTATTTCTGAACTTCTTAATTATTTCTCTGATGGTGGAAATGGGAATTTTCAATGCTTTACCTATTTTCTTACATCCACTTTCTATTTTGTGAAGCTCAACAATCTTTTGCTGCACATCAGAACTATACTCTTTGGTTTTACTTGTTGTGATAAATGATTAAGGGAATTTGGCCTTTGTGTTTCCTCATATTTATACTTCAACAGACAGACATCATGATCAAGGCTGGATAATTTCATGTTCCTAGTCACCCTGGTGTGCTAAAAATTGTAAATATGAGGGAATATACTTAAATAGAATTACTAGGGCTACCAATAATTGTGGTCAATGTGTATTAGAGAAAAACATTATTTCATAATTGTCACAGTTCTGTCACCCTCGTCTGGGTTTTCTCTTGGTTTAGCGACAGAGCTGTGACCCTCCTGGTTTATCATTTGTTAGTGTTTAGTCTGGTCTGTTGTGATGACATGGCTGTCATGTTATTTCCTTGTGTCATGTTCTCCCACAAGGGAGTTTTGTTTGTAATTTGTGTTTGTTTGTTGTTAATTGTTTTTTTTAAAACCCATTTGTTTACCCATTTTTCTTGCACTTGAGTCCTCGCACCTTAATAATATTATGAAGTCCATTTGCATGTGTGTATTTATGTATGTGCGTGAACAAACCTGTGTATCCAGGTTCGCATACACATTTGTACTCGTTGATTCCATCCTCACAAGTCCCGTGTTGGCAGGGATTACTGGCGCAGTCATCGAGGTTAATCTCACAGTTCATGCCTAAGACAAATGATAAAATAATCAAAGGAAATGTAGGCAGGTAAGTGTGTGTGTGTTTGTTAAAAGAGAAATTGTCCATCAGAGGAGTTTAGTGAGCTTTGTGTTGTCCGTCAGACAGTGTTATTGAGGAAAACAGGATTTTTCTTGCTCTATTTAAATAAAAATCCGATGCACTATGTAGACATACTTATGGAAATTAAACAAAAATGGTTCAATAATTTATCATTGATGACAGAGGCTTGAGGAAATTAAAATATGACCACTTAAATTCACATTTCACATACTTTACATAGACATTAGCCAAAAAAAAACAGAGGTCATGCAGACATCTCAAAGGTACAGTGACAAAAATATGCCTCTGTAACTGTGAAGGGTGGATAATGGTTAAGATAAACTAAATTAAGACTAGATTTTGATGTTATCATAATTAGACATTAATAAAAATTAAAATGCTGCAAGTGTGTAGTATTTGCCCCTTTAAAGGGTTTGTGAAATGTAAAGATGTGCGACACCCACCTGAGGTGCCCGGCTGGCAGTTGCATTGGTACATGTTGACCAGGTCAACACAGCGTCCTCTGTTTTGGCAGGGGTCACTCTGGCACTCGCGTATCTGCTCACTGCAGATGGGGCCCATGTAACCTGGCTGGCATTTGCAGATGAAGGTAGCAATTCCGTCTTCGCACTCGCCATGGTGACAGGGTTTAGGTTCACAGTCGTTAATGTTTTCCATACACAATGGCCCTGTGAAACCTAAAGAGAACAGCATACAAGACAAGGAATTAGTACAATAAGCTCAGATCTGTGAGAACATTTACTAATAACTTATAATGAATAACACTAATATATTTTAACTATGAAGTATAGTTATTAATTTATATAAATATAAATAAATAAATATATATTAAATAAATAAATATATTTATATGTATTAATATATATATATATATATTGTTAATTTGAGAATTGTGTTGTTAATACTTTTGTCTATCCTTCCCCTTTTTGGTCACAGTGTAGAATGGAGATTTTTTCAAAAGAGTTTATATTGTTACCTTCAGCACATTCACACTCATAGCCGTTAGGACGGTCGAGACACTTGGCCCCATTATGGCACGGCGTGCTGGCACACTCATCAATGTCAACTTGACACATTTCCCCAGTGAAACCTGTGGTCAAATTCAAATTCTCACATTCAATATCATTGCATATATTAAGGGGTTTCCACACATACAACTCACATCATTTTTACTGAGATTTGCAGATATTAAACGACATGAGCGACATATCTAAGTTGCAACAAACTTTATGCAAATGATATCATACTGTTAAAAGTTCATGTTATTGTTGCCGATTTTATTTACTGCAGAATTCAGTTGTTAATTTTGTTCATGGTATGAATAATATTGCACTGCTGCCATTTATCCGCAAACATTTCCCCTCTAGAATGAAAAAAATAAAAAAAAATAAAAAAAATTAAAATTTATGCTAGTAAGCCACTAGAGGGCCTCAGTAAACTTCCAAGAGGGTCACAGGCTGATCTAAAATGAATCACAATTAAATAATATCATTTATATAATATAAATAATATTATTAACATATTAAAACAATAAAATAAGACACCCTATCATTCAAACATTTGATGTAGGTAGGTAATATTTTAGTGTTTTCTTCTGTAATAATGTTAATTCGGTCACAATTTAGTTTAGGGTCCAATTCTCACTATTAACTAACTATTAACTATGACATTTTCCTTTGCCTTTAAAGCTGCAGTCCGTAACTTTTTTGAGTTGAAAATTTACAAGAATTATATAATGAACGTGTACATAATAAATCCATTTTCCAGACAGTGTTTCTGTCTTTCCTGAACAACTACACCTCTAATAAGTGTTTATAATAGAGTCAGACTATTTTAGACTGGTTTGAGTCGTATCACTTCAAAGTAGCCCAGTACCTGTGTGACTTGTCATAGACATACAGAGGGAAGTAGCTCCGGCTACAATGTTCTTCCACAAGACGCATGCAGTTCTGTTTATTAACCGCTAGAGTGCCAAAAGGTATGGACTGCAGCTTTAAATGAAGCTTTAATCCTAATTATTACTGCTTATTAATAGTAAGGTTGTTGTTAGGTTTAGGTGTTGGGTAGGATTAAAGTCTTTCATAATAAGGCATTAATATGTGCTTTATAAGTACTAAACTAAAGTGTTACCTTTCATTCTTATGTTGATTTGATCAAAAATACAGTAAAACAGTAAAAAATATTGTAATATTACAATTTAAATTTGTGACATATTACAATGTAAAATAACTGTTTTCTATTTTGAATCTATGTTTTAGCATTTAATTTAATCCTGTGATGGCAAAGTTGATGTTTCAACAGCCAAAAAGTTGTGCTACTTAATATTTAACAGTGTAAATAATATTATTAATATTGTTGATAAATGATCTAACTGATTTAAAACGCCAAAACAAATATGCAATCATGATGTCATGTTTCTTTAATTACTTTTTCCCCTCTTTAACTATTGCTTTTTTGTTTGTTTGTTTTTTGAAGAATATGTTGTTCTTGAAACTTCTAAAATCACAAAATGAATCATGGTTAATTTAACTATATCGACACTCCTAGTTTCTGTTAATAAAACAAATTGGCAGCTTTGTCATAATTACAGCAGAAAAAACTCATAAATCTTATATATGGTTGCCTTCAAATATTGAGGTTGACAACGTGGGCTATTCGAGTCAAAAGGTTCAATGCATATTGTACTCACCTTGAGGACACTCGCAGACGAAACGGCTGACTTGGTCTAGACATCTACCGTTATTGAGACAAGGCGAGCTGGCACACTCATTAATGTCAATCTCACAGTGCAATCCATCAAAGCCTATGGGAGGAAACACACTCACACAGTCACCAGATGAATACGAGGACATGAGCCAAAACAGTGTTAACATGCACCTAAATACAGTGTGTGTGAGTCTGTGTGCAAGTACCTGGCATACAGATGCAGGTGTAATCTCCTATCTGGTCCAAGCAGGTGGCATCATTCAGGCAGGGGTTGGAGCCACATTCGTTGATGTCCTGCTCACAGCGTGGACCGGTGTAACCCGGAGCGCAATTACAGGTGAACGAGCCCTCGGTGTTCTTACATGAGCCACCATGCTCACACGGGTTTGGCCCTGATGATCGACCAGAGAGAGAAAATTTAAGCAAGATATAAAAATGCCTAAAAGACTGTGATGTGTGTATAAAGGGGAAATAAAGACATACAAAACAACAGACAGACAGAGAAAAGGAGAGTTGTAAGAACTTCCTGCAGACTGACTCACCGATGACACACTCGTCGATATCCTCTGCACACGTGCTGCCCTTGTACCCAGAGGGGCAGTTACAATTGAACTTGCCATTGACGGGGTTCGTGTCGCATTGAGCTCCCATCTTACAAGGGTTACTGGTGCAGGCATCATCAATGTGACAAAGCAAACCTTGAGAATGGAAATAATGGTGTTAGTGTACATTATATCACAGGTCATTTTAGGGCTGTGTGGTTGTCTTTACTGACCAGTCTTGCCAGAAGGGCAGCTGCAAACAAACGAAGCCACGCGGTCAATGCAAGTGGAGCCAGAGGTGCAGGGCTCAGCTGCACAGTCATCAATGTTTTCAGAGCAGTCAAGGCCGCTCCAGCCATTCACACATACACAGTTGTAGCCGTTGCGCGTGTTACTGCATGTGCCTCCATTCTGACAGGTGTTGGGCTGCAGTTTGCATTCATCCACGTCATCGGTGCAAAATTGACCTGCAAACAAAAGGGTCAAAATTTCAATAGGACATTTTAAAGGAGGTTTGACCTGGCAAACATTGAAAAGTATTAAGTTGTATTAATGTTTCCTTAAATTGATTCAAATAAACAATTAACCAATTTCAGATCGTCAATTTTTGCAATGAATCAGTGAATAAACAGGAATCAGATTGACTGAATCATTAAAAACAAATAGTGGAAAAGTGAACAACATGCATAAAAACACAGAATAAGATGCTATAACAGAATATAAAGCTATTTCTATACCAGTCCATTCAGGTGGGCACTGGCAGTTGTAGGTGTTCACTCCATCCATGCACGTAGCTCCATTCTGACAACGGTGATTTGGACAATCATCAATGTTCACCTCACAGTTTGTTCCATTAAAACCTGAAGAGGAAAATCAGAGAGAAAATTTCCTCAACAACTCACTCTCAATCCCAGGTATCGGTAACACAAAGGTGCTCTGTCTCGCTTTGGCATTATTAAACGTAATTACTCAACTTTAAAGCACGAACAGACATTTCTCACGGCTCTAGTTCTCTGCCTGAGGTGAGAGAAGAGTTTTGGCCTGTTGGTTTGTTTTGCCAGCATGGCTCTCTTTAAAGGCTAAACTGATAAATGTTAAGTTTAAGTATCTCTGTGTGTTGCAGTCCCAAACAAATACAGAAGCAACCAGCATCTGATTCAATAAAGAAACATAAGTTTGTTTTGACTGAGATTAAATGAAGCTTGCTTTTGTATTTGGTGCGAGTCATAAGCTAGCATTTATTTGATCAAAACAATAAAAACAGCAATATTGTAAAAAATATTTGTAAGAAATATTTCTTATTATTATTAATGTTGAAACCTTTGTGCTACTTTATTTTTGTGGAAACCGTGGGACTTTTTGTGAGGATTCTTTGATGAATAGAATGTTTTTTTAAAAAAAAGCATTTATTTGAAATAAACAAATTTCATTTCTGATAAATTTTATGCATCCTTTTTGACTTTTGAATGGTAGTGTATATCGCACATATTTATATTTTTTGTTGCTGTTGATATGTACAGTAAAATTAGGCAATTTGTTAAGAATGAAGGGAAAAAAGTATAGTCTAGTAAATTTCTATATTATTTAATAATTCCTGAATTAATTTAATCCACAACAAGCATTAGTAAGAAATGTTGACTGTAACTAGTAACTAGACTTAATAGTAACTAGGAAGCAGGGCTTAGCTTAAGGTGTCTAGTTGTGAAGTGATTGGAACTCCTATTTTGCATTTTTCCGTTTTAATCAGTTTATCGACAAATTTAAACACTGCTGTGGTAAAATTTCATCAGACATTGGTCAAAGCTGGCTCAGATCAGTGGATTTTTTTTTTTTTGGCTATAATCAAAATAGGTATATATTTCCTCTTCGAGGGAACAAACCTGGCAGACAGTGGCATACATAAGTCGTGTCCGACATCTGTCGACAGGTTCCACCATTGAGGCAGGGGGATGGAAAGCATGGCACGTAAACGGTCTCGCAGTGGGGTCCGGTAAAGCCCGGTTGGCAGTTACATCGATATGAGCCTGGGGTGTTCAGACAAATGCCTCCTTTCTTGCACAGAGATGGGGAGATGGCACACTCATCTGTGTCATTGAGACAACGGGCGCCATGGTAACCAGGAGGACAGGTACAAGAGAATTCGTGGTTGGGCAGAGCATGGCAGATACCACCGTTGGCACATGGGCTAGACAGACATGTGTCCTCTTGCTCACAATGCTGACCTAAGGAGATAATGTCACCGTTGAGAAAACAACAACAACAAAATCGTCAATATGTGCGGGTGTTCATTGTGTACCTAAAATAGTTTTTTTTAAGAAAAGAAATTAAAAGAACTAGTGAGCTGCCATTGTTGTGCATAGACACGTTTGAATGTTCAAATCCTACAATGCCCAAAAATGCTGTCTACACAACCAGGGTCTCAGAAAGTTAAAGAGAGAGAAACAGAGACGGGAAGCAAGAGAGAGATCTGACCTGTCCATCCGCGGGCACACACGCATTGGTACTGGTCATTAGGGAGAAGCGAGCACTTCCCCTCATTGGTGCAAGGGTTGTTGGGGTAGCAGGTGGAGTTTTTCTGGATCTCGCAGCGCTGGCCCGCGAAGCCCAGAGGACAATCGCAGCTTGGGCTCCCGGGTACACCGGCCACGCTCACGGTGCATTCTCCTCCATTCAGACAATATCCCACATAACAAGGGTCCTTGTGCTGACAGTACTCACCTAAAAAACCAGGAGCACACCTGAAACACACACAGAAACAGGGCACAAATATTATTTAGGGCTTGTGAGAGAATAATTAATGGTCTAATTCCAACGTTTTGAGATGAGTCATGCAACATAACAGGAAACACAGTATTGAATACTGTTGTCTGCATGGTGTAAAAATCTATTTCAAGAATCACGCCTTATCAAGACGGCATCAATCGCAACTTAGAAAAAAAATAGAACTGAAGCATTTCAAACACATAAGAAATAAACAAAATGCTGCCATTTGCATAAATGTTCATAAAAAACCAAGAGAGCCTGTGGCAAGAAAAACAATTATTGCAGATTTGCATTGAGTTCAGTGTTTGCATTTTCCGTTTCTTTTGATGCAGTTATACAACCTGAGGTTGTGCAAATGAGACATGGTATCTAAAATTTTACTATGAGTGTAATCCTAAACCTAATTTTTTCTCAGCATCACTCTTTTAGAAATAAAAATGGAGTAGTGTAGGAGCACAATAAAGTCAATCAAGTTTGTGAAAGACAATATGATATCAAAGTTCTCGAGATGCCACATGGGATGTATGCCACAAAGAGGCCAGAATGAGGGCAATAATAGATATTAAACCATACAGAATGAGTTTCATATCATTTGTCACAAGACAGTGAAACACATTTCTCCTCCGCCTCCTCACTCCAGAGATTTCAGCACATGACCAGTCCTCACACAGAGGAAATTACATGATTGCAAAATACGATTGAGGGGAAAAAAAACGTCTGCCCTTCTGTCTCTTTCTCTCTATCCATTCGACCTCACCCCCACCCCACTATCTATCTCTCTCTCTCTCGCTCTATCTCATTCTTTTTCTCTATCCATTCGACCACCCCCCCTTCCACCATGCATTTTTTAGATCTTACTAAAGTTTAACTCTCCCTCTCTCTCTCTCTCTCTCTCTCTCTCCCTCATATATATGGAGACGGAGAGGGGGATAGGGCAAATAAAGAAAAGTGTTTTTAAAAATTTAATATTAAACTTATAGGGACAATGTGTACTTTTTATGTATTTTGTTATATAAAATCAATATTTTTATTCATAAATGTGTCCTCAATGGTTTACATATACCTCTGCAAATTATCTAACTTATCCTCATAAACGAAGAATATTTTATCTTTATTTAAATGGGACGGGTAGGATATCTTTTCCCAGGTGGATAGAGCATGAGAGATTTCAAAAGACACTGAAGTCCTGCTTTCTCCTCGACATGTAAGTCAATGTTACAAGCTTTTTTTCATTGTTTTTTTGTGTACTTAATTTTATAGACAGATGAACATTTAAAATTAAAAGTTGATCATATCTAACAATGCACATACTTCAGAAAATATAATAAATAAAGAAGGCATAACTACTTATTACTATAGTTCATGTTTTAAAGTGTAAAGTGTTTCTGTGTTTGACACACTACAGCCTACTGCTATGCAGGTGCTGGCCTCCCAGAGGACGTTCAGGTAACACAGATGAAGGATAAAAGAAGCCCCTTTGACAATGTGTTTGAGTGTGTGTGTGTGTGTGTGTGTGTGTGTGTGCTCTGAGTAAGAATACACCCCCGGCGACCTTCTGGTCACAAGATCACAGCGGTGCTGACACTCAAACAACAACAAACACACTTAAACCCGGCGCAAGCAAACAGCCTGGACTCAGGGGAACAGGCCTGTTTCAGACAGTTGTGTCACTTTATACTATTCAAAGACATGAAGGGGTTTTCGCTATGTCTCCACTTTGATTTCAACAGTGAAAAGCTTGTTCAGACAAGGGATGTGCGCAATGACTAATTTCGTAAACGTTTAAAAGGAAATTTTGACAAGAGAAAACGATTGCATGCAAAATTTGAGGTAAAACTTAATTATTTTGTTTTTCGCTCCAGATTTACACTTTTACAGATAATATAATTGTAACATTTTCAGTAATTTAAACATAGCTTTTGTAAAACATAAAGCAAAATATTTTGAGGTCCCCTCGAAAAAGGGTTTTCCTCTTAACAATAAATTTCAAACATTAAATGAGAAAAAAAGGGAAACGGCTAGTATTTCCAAGTCTACTGGCAGGAACAGTATCGCTTAATCGACTAATTGAGTCTCCCACATCCCTGATTCAGACCACAATCTCTATTCTGAAGGGTTGAAGGTATTAAAGCCCTGCTTTTAAAACATAATAAATGCACTTTTCTTACTTTATTTATGACAGTCATGGTGATTTATATACACAAACATTCAACGTCTACAAAATAATGGCTCTGGCATCTAAACTCATCTATAGGTTTCTTTGTTATCCTTCATGCATTTCACTCTCCCTTCCTCTGTCTCCTCCTCTTTCTCGCTCTTTCTCCCGAGGTGTCAGATTTCTACAGATGGTTCATATTAGCACTCCTCTCTCTCTGGCTCACTGACCTCTTCATGTCCCATCCACGAGGCCTGGGGTGATTGGGTGGGGGAAAAAACTCTTTCTAGCTCATAATTCTGAGGCACCTCATCAAGAATTTGATTTCAACCCACTCACTTCCTCATGCAAAAAATGTCACCTTGGAGTTTGTCCCCCTACCCCCGCGGTACTAAGATTGTGTAATATAAACCAGCCGAGGGTCGAGTGGGTTTCACCAAGAGTGGGCAGAATTTTACATTTTTCACCCCATTCACAAAAGGTAACTAAAAAAGCTCCTTCTAATCCTTGCTCCTTTCTTTCTTGAGGCAGAGCTGGCTGTATTTATAGAAGCAGTCGGCCCTCCTCTACATCCTTGGCTTTCTCTAATTTTCGCTACAGAGCCAAACGACCACAGGAAAAACAGAGGGAAAAAGAGTGGAGGCTGGGGGAGGGGTGCAAAATCAAAAGAGTAACTCAGACAGGGAGGACTGAAGCACAGAAAGAAAGAAAGAAAGAAAGAAAGAAAGAAAGAAAGAAAGAAAGAAAGAAAGAAAGAAAGAAAGAAAGAAAGAAAGAAACAAAGAAACAAAGAAACAAAGAAACAAAGAAACAAAGAGTAACAAAAATTAAAGTTAAAAAACAAGTAAAAGCAAGTTTTGTTTCTCCTTTTTCCATTTTTTTTTTTTTAAAAATCAACAAAAAACCAGGAGGACAGAAAGAGGGCAGGGTGGAGTAGGCAGAAGTTCTGTGGTAAGACTGAGCGTGACTTCGAGTGCATATGGGCTATAAATCTGATCTGAAAACAGCATGTCTCACTGAATCGAAGGCTCTGTATTCTTTACATACTCCTCCTTAATATACTCTTCCTCCCTCGCTCTTTCTTTTTCTGCTTTCTTCTATGGTCTCTTTTTTCACTTCACTCAGTTACTGTACCATTTTCGTCTGTGCTTTGATGAAAAGCTTCATTGTTCTAGTGTAAAGTCTAAGCTCCAAAACACACACTGAACAAATCTAGACTTAACAAAACTTGGCAGTACAAATCCACAGCTGCCTTGGGCTGAGAACACAAATTAAATGGTCCGATTTTAATCTAATATATATGTTATATAATTATAACTAATAATTATAATAACTAATACTATAATTATAAAAAATAATTATGTTTATATATATATATATATATATATATAAATAATAATAAAAACAAAATTTTTAAATTACAAAAAATTAAAATCTTAAAACATGAAATATCTTAAAATTAAATAAGAAAATATGGTTATAACTAGTTCATAAAACAAGAATTAGGACAGAACTAATATATCATGTTGATATATAAAAAGATGTTTCACAATGGTTTCCCCCAAAATAAAGATAATTACCAGCAATTACCCCGAAGTCTTTGTTCTAGATGACAGGAAAGGTGGTCTTCACCTTCATACATCCCCTGGAGGTTATGGGGTCAACAACACACCCACACACAACGATGGCTTTACCAAAAAGAGCTGACTAACCAGCATTAGTTTAACAGATGGAAACATTTAACATGGGGGCATGAATTCTAGAAATTTAAAACACTATAGAGAAAGTCAAACACAATCTTAAAACAGCCACATACACGAAATAGACAAATGAAAAGAGGAAAAAATATCATCAGCACCATCACAAATTAGAAAGCTTTTTAAACTACTCACGACCAACCATACTAAAATCGAACAGGTTTTATTGTATTTATAGTGGATAATAAAATAGATTTTCAACATTGGTATGGTACTGTGTTAGTGAGGAGTCTCAATGGTCTTACCTGTAATTATGTCCTTAAATAGTAAAAAATGCTATGTTAAACAATTACAAGAACTATGGTACATTTTCATAATGGCAAGTACAAGTTAAAAGCAACAGCTTTAAAGTCTGGATCTTCTTGAATTATTGACTAAACAATCAGTTATGGGTAAAATGTGTTCTGTTCTAATGATGACTGAAAAACCTGGCCTTCAGTCAATGTCAAAACCGTTAAGAGCCTGACGAACTGTTAAGGAATAGGAAATAAACATATTTCAATGAGGAGTAAAGCTAGTTTGACTGCCTAAGGCACTCTGAAGTAGAAAATTTAGTGGTTAACAAATAATTGTAGTTATGTTATCAACCAACTTTGCATGTGTGGATAAGTGCATTTGTTGGGACCTCACTAAAACGGTTAAAACTTCTATCCCCAAATGTTCAAACCAAAACTACGCCCTTGATTTGACATGCCAATTTTGGAAAGTCACGTGACCTCCAAACATTTGCAAATGTTTTAATCATCTTGGTTTGTTCGCTGGGTAGCTGAAGAAATGCAAATGTTTGTTTCATATTTTAATAACAGCAATCAACTGATATCCATGGATGAAACACTCCTACACAACACTTTTCAGGAATCTTCATGCAATGGAATGCTAACACGCTCTAACTCTCAAAGTAGTTAGTTAGTTAATTGCTTGCCATTACCAGAGGGCTCTCATTCCATGAGCCTTGTGGTGCTGTAATTGTTGGGCCAGTTCCCCTGGAGCAAAGCAGGGTTAAGTACCATTCTCAAGGACAAAATGCTGATAAGGGCCCTGCTCAGGATTGAACTCACAACCTTTGTGTCAGAAACCCAGATTCTTAATCATTACAGATCTCCCACTTCCCAGTACAACATTTAGGAAAGACTACAAAAGTCAGAGAAATCACAGTCAAACCTGTAAGCTGAGTAACATAAAACCTCAGCAATGCTAACACCCCAAGTTATGCGTGTGGGTATGTGTATTTGTGTGTGTCATTATTCTCATAATCATGTCATCTTTCTGTCACTCAGTTCTACTTGTCAGCATGGTGTGTCGTGGGTTTAGGGCCTGGTTGTCACATTTCCCACTATTGTGTGAGGCCTCCAGCGATAGGAAACATTTGTGAGAATTTGTGAGAATGTTTTCAATACACTCAGGTTCGGTTTAAAATGGGACCGCCCCTTCTCGCCTGCAGCAGTTATTCGCTTATATTAGTTGGCAAGGATGAGAAACTTTTGTCTCATTATAAAGTGTTTCATACCAGAGTGTGGTTCAAACACGTACCCACATTCACACTTACACAGATCATGAGGCCTCAAGACTACAGGAAATCAAACTTTACTTTATGCTTAGTAGCAATCTGTGCAAAAACACGAGAGAAAGAAAGAGGTAGCATTCATTTTTTATATATAAATGAGTTCATTTGGATATTTGGGATAAGGAAGAAAGTATGGTTAAACATACAAACTGTTTAACTGCTCCTGTAGCTCAAGTGGTAAACAAGGCGCTAGTAATGCTGCAAAGTTGCTCTGGATCAGTTCATGTGTACAAATTTACTCAGCTATACTTGGGGAATAAAATTGTTCACAGAAGTCACACAAACCTGTCAATGGCTGCGTTTATACTGGCACAAAAAAAATCTGATTTTTTACTCACATCACATCTGACATCTTGTCGCACATGTGTAAAGACAAAAATCCACATGAGATCCGTTTTTTTCCCATCTGATTTGAGCCACTTCCAAATGTAGTTTTAAATCAGACACATATCCGATATCCGGACATCCGACCTATGCCTAAACACGCATATCCGATTCCCCTTTGAATTCCAAGCCACCACAAGGCGAGGACGACACGTTTATTCACAAAGAAAAAAATCCGGACTAGGCAATCTGTTCCGTCAGATTTTGCACTGCAAAACATTCATGAGTCAAGACAGCTGTTATCTTGTCCATGCTTAAAAATAATCATGACCATCCGACATGAATTACGTAAATAATTCGACCAATCAAAACCAGGGTCGACCATGTGTGTAGTCAAAAGATCACCGAAAATCACTTTGGGTAGGAATTAATGAAAACAGATATTGGATACCAGTCCTGTCTCAAGTTAATGTAAACAGGCGGGCCAAAAAATCGGTTATGTTCAAAAGATCGGATCTGTGCATTAAGACTCGCAGCCAAAACGTCCCTAAGGACACTCAAAAGACGTTTTGTTTTTCACTTCAAAAGGCACATTTATTTATTCATTATAATTATTATTTCAGATTTGCATTACTAGGCCAAACCCCAAACTTAGACATAATGTTTTTGTTCTTTCTTCCAAAAAAAATGCTATTTTTAGCAAAAAAATATTATGTTGTAATGTCAATAATTTGCATTTAATCTCATAACAGGATTAATGGTACAAATCTGCGGGGGGGGGGAACGTTAACCCAAACTTTCCTTACAATTAACATTGTAACAAAAATGTTTCTGTCATTGTCGTCTGATGGTCTTAAAATGTTTGTTTGCATACAAATAAAATATTCTATACTTGTTAAGCTTAAATTGCAATTCAATTCTCGTTCAAATTTTGTCATCAAGACATTAAAAGAAAATCATATTCAACAAAAAATAGAAGCAAATTGTCTGGTCAGGTATTAAAATTAGCAAAACACTGACATTGGACTGAGCTTATATATAAACAAATACAAACAATACGTTTACGCTATGTCCTCACTTAGCTACAGTAGCTAAACGTGTGCGTGGGGGTGTTTGAGTAAATCACGGCCTCTGCTTGCCACTCTTCACACACAGCTGAGTTGTTGACTTTAGCTTGAGTGTTATATACAGCATTGGGTACATGTTACTGAAGTGACTACACTCTTTCTCTCTTACTGTCTCTCTTTTTTATGATTAGAGCTTCTGGTTGGCAGATGCTCTTCTTGAGGCCATTGCACTTTGAATGTGGCTTTGAAACAAATCAGCCCAGCCTCTAGGCACATAGAGAGACAGAAAGAGAGAGAGGTGAAAGAAGGACAGGGATGATAGGGGGGTAGAATAAAAAAAACAGAACAATACAGCATGTTAAGGGAAGGGATGATGTTGCTCAAAGATTAAAAAAAGAGAGAGATAAAGTAACAATGAAAAAAGAAGGCAAAAAAAATAGAGGACTAAGAGAGATGATTGACAGAGAGTGGTATTGACAGGGTAATCTCTCTTTCTACCTCCTCTATCTCTCACCAGCAGGCAGACACATCTCCAATTTCATCCTCTTGAGCGCTAAAAGACATCTCCGTACAGCTCCTCTCTCCCTGCAGGCACATTCTACCTGTCAGATCAAACAAACGCCAAGCTGACTCCACTCTCCCTTCTGACCGAGAGGGGGAGGAATGGCTAAAGGGAGGGGGGAAGGAAGTGAGGGGTAAAAAATTAATAAGTTTGCACCCCTTACGCAGGCCAAGACAAAGAGATCTTGTTTGATGTGGAGGAGGGAAAATAAGATTCTGGGCAGAGAGAGGTAGTGAGCTCAGGTATTCAAGCCAGTCTCAATTCTGCTCTCAAAACACACACACACACACACAGCTATTCTCTTACTGCTAACTCACTCGCTCTGGCTCAGATCAGTGCAGATCCATTTGCAAGTTGCAAAATCCCTGACTTGATGCAGGCCTAGAATCGTGCTTCTTTAGGGTAGGAATGTCCAAAAACACACTACCGTTCCAAAGTTTGGGGTTGGGAACATTTTTTCAACACTCAGTCTTTCAGCCTCTCAACTTTCAGTCTCTTATCCTTACAAAGGCTGCACTTTTTTGATTACAGTTTTTCTGATTTGCTAAAACAGTAAACCCCATTCTCTGAACCAAATTCTCAATAGTATAAACAAATTGGTTGAATAAATCACTCTTTCTGTAAAACATTAAACGAGTTCCGGTAGTTAAAACACTGTTTGCAAATCTCACGCACTCTTTTTTTCAAAACTCTGAACACATTTTCACTGAATAAAACACATTTCGCACTGTGATACACTTATGGTTCAAAATTCTAAACAAAGGTAGGCAAAAGTTAAACACAACTGCAACATAGTTGTCATCGTTTACACACAACGACTCAAATTTGTTCACACTTATTTCTAAAGATGTGATCAAACCAACAGTACATAATACAAGTCAGTACAGAGTCCCAAAGTTTACTCAAAATGTTGCACTGAATGTTGACACCAATAATGGATGGAAACAATATAAGAGGGAGAGAAGGAAGAGGATGAGTAAGAGGAGGTGAACCAGAAGGATGAGGACGACGAGGAAGAGCGAGACATTATGAAATATATTTTACCCAACATTATGAAATACATGAATGCTGAGTCTCGGCGACTCAGCATTCACGGGCTGATCTGAGATACAGAAAAGGCCCTGATCCTTCCGCTGCATTTCATTATATAGCCAGACCTCATTTCATATGTAAACATGAGTTTACAGTGGACATTTACTGTGTTCACCCCCCAGAAAGATTCACCAATCGGAATGAATGCAGTTAGATTGAAACAAAAGGTGTGCATTTAAACAATGAATGACTGCAGAAAGCAAAATCTGAATCCCGGACATCGACGGCCGGACATGTCCGGGAAAGAGAGAATGGTAACCCCTACTACTCAGCTTTCTCCACAGAACAAGAGCCTACTAGCTAAGCTTCCCAAAAAAGATGGCTGACACTATGTGTACATTCTGTGAGTGAGATCCCACCCTCTATGTGCGGGTTGAGAAGATGCGGAACAGCCCCTACTACCGACTGTAATCTTTAGCCTCTAGCCAAAAAATCCTCCGATGATGCAAAATAATGATTTTATCTTCTTTTTTTTAGAAAAATATCTACTGTCCTATCCAATAAAAGACACAAAAAGGCCAAAAAACATAACTTAAAAAAATTCAACTTCAGATCGAAATGGGAAGTTCTTACAAGCACTCGATGATGGTTTAAAGTTAGTTTTGAGCAAATTTTATTTATTTATATCTTTATTTGACATGGACATACAATTACATTGGACGAACCATATGTATTTGTTTTAGTGATTATAGTATACGTGCTAATTTTCAACACCTGTCCACGGGAGGCTTTTAAAAAAATGTTGAATATTAAAAATAATCTCATAATTGTGATTTGCTTTGCTTTATCGCATCGGCTCAGCGTGAAAGGACAGTAACTGTGTGAAAAGGCCTTAACTGTGCCAATGCAAATGTATCGGCCAATAGAGATATTTAAACAATGCTAAATATCAAATATAAAAATCCCAAAAAATGCCAATATATTTTTTTAAATATCTGCATCGGCCAATATGTTTGTTTGTCCAACATGTTGGAAGTGGGACTTTTATTTTGACAGCATTGAGAACCCCAGCTCTGAGAATGGGAGTGCTGTGTGCTCAGGTAGTTTAACAATTTGAACAGGCTCTTGAAATAACAAAAACTACTTAAGAGTGTTGCTTATGCGTGCTAACTGCTAACAACAGTAAGTTTCAGACTCAGCAGAGCTACTGTAAAACCTTCTCTAAGGAGTTTCATTTCTAAATTCATCTACTATTTCACCATGAAGGTTAGGCTTTGGCCTACTATTTTACCATCTTTATTTATACCTGATTCTTTGCTCTACAGACTACAGGTAATGCGCTTTAAAACTGTGGTGCTTCAATGGAAATCCGGCAGGCTTCCTCACGTGTCTCTCTCCTACACCACGCACGCTTTCAAGTGCAATGACACAGAGACACATATGAAACCAGACAGACGCGCACTTGCACACACAAAAAATGACAAATACAGGTACAGCTTGCTTACACCCTGACTGGAGGCTTGCAGACGCACCGGTCTGACCACTCACACACACCCTGCTCTGCCAACCTCTGTCACACTGCTCTTCCTGTACCGAGCTCTCAGTGGCAGAGGGAAAAAAACTGAAAAACACCTTGTTGACTTTGGTTCTCGGGTGTCACCTCACCTACACAGAATGTATTAGTAACTCATGAGAGTACCTTGTGTCAGCCTGTTCCATTTTGAGACTGCACGCACACCCAGGCAGCCATTTCAGGTTACTGAAAGCCTGCTTTCTCGACCAAAGTCAAGCCGAGAGATGGACTTTCAAAGCATTCAAGAACTCGAGCTGTAGAGAGTCTAAGGCCGTCGGATCCGGCGGCGACCGATGTGGCCGATTCATGTCAGCCAGGCTTTTCTAGCACAACAAATCACAATTACGTGAATGACACTACACACTCTTCTTTGTAGAAGAAAACCTTCCCTCCTTGCCCATAGAAAAGAAACACAGCAAGTGAAAACAAATCTCTCCCAACTAATGCTATAAACTATTCAGGAACCCTATAATTTGGTAGGCCCTATATTACTATAATAAAAGGGGTTAAAATTAGCAACAGAGCTGAACTATTTTATTCAACTGCTATTTATTTTCAAACATAATAATTACACTTAAATAAAAACTGAATTGTTTGTGTAGCCTGGCCTACAACTCATTTGTATGCAAGGTACGCCTAGATTTCATACGCACTTTTCTCCATGACAAATTTATTCAATTTAAAATTTATATTTTTATAGTTAAATGAACAGTAAACATTGGATAAATTTCCTGAGGTAAATGACAGATTAAGTGACACATTGTTCACATTCTGTGAATATTCGGTAGTTATGAAAAGGATTTTCTCCACAAACAACTAAAGCAGATAAACTGAAGTCTGTATGAGGTAGATGTGGAGGATTATTTGTATGAACAATCTGTGGTTTTATCATGTTTATCTGAACCTGTGCTGAAGGCCTGACTCATCCACTTTCCTGGCAATATTTCTTGTCAAAGTCACAGGGTTGCAACTTTTGGTCGCAAATTACAGAGACAGGGAAATATCACTTCATTCCCCAGAAGCCAAGGAATTCCTAGCCAAAATTCCACTTATGTCTCAAATTTTTGAAGATTTTGTCCTTGGCGTGGTGCTGAGGTAAGCTTTCTGTGCATTCCTGTCCTGATTTACCGCAAGGCTGAGCTTTACCATCAGATGTGGTTTCAATTTCTTTGTTATTTTCAAGTTGTTAAGTCTGGAGATGCAGCAGTAGGAACATACTTACTGTAACCCAAACCCCCAAAAGTGCAAAATATTGTTAAGGTAAGTAGTAAGACGTATGCAGAATTTGTTTCTGTGGCTGTATATTGTAGGAAGAGGATTCATTCAATGATGGGAAAACAGTGCCTCTGTGTTTCACAGCCCATAGAAATGTAACACGATAGGTTTGTTAGCAAGTGTTTATTTTGGGCAAAGCAATAAATGTAACCCTCAATCATTGGGCATAAAAAGCACAATTACAAGCTGCCACAAGCAGCGTTCAACAAACAACAGCAGTAAAGGAACCAGTATTTAACAGTGAAGGAAACTTGTGTGTGTGTGTATTTTAAACTCTGCAACCACAACAATTGGATGCATTTTACCATATTTCCACTCAAACTGTTACTCGTTTTTTTAAAATCCACTTTGCATAGTTTTTCCTACACTCAATGGACGGTTTTAAACGCACCGCTAAAACACACACGCACACATAAAGAGCAATCATTAAGACTCACACTTCTCAATGTGCTGTGGGAGGGCTATAACTCTGTCAGGAGAGCAGATTTGGCAATATTAAATAGCTACTTAGGGTGATCTAATTTCTTTACTGCTGTGGGGAAAGAAATTAAGTTAGGCAACACAGCTTTGTGCAAAACAGTCTCGCCACTGGATTTTTCCAGTTCTCGTCGTTGAGCCTCAAGATAGTGGAGATTAAAACTGAGAGTCTTCCAGTCTTACCTGCAGTAGCCTGTTCCATTGTGGAAGGTGACACAGGTAGCATTGTTGACACAGGGCTTCACGGGGTCCACACACTGCAGAGCTGTCAAGAAACATGAACACTCAAATTAATGTTTAATGTTAAATTGTGCACAAATGTTTAATTTAACTATACACTACCGTTAAAAAGTTTGGGGTTAGTTTGATTTTTTTTTTTTAAAGAAATTACAACTTAAGCAAAAAATTGAACCAAAAGTGGCAGTAAAGACTTTTTCTTTCTTTTTTTTTTATCAAATAAATAATTTTCTTTAGAACAATCTACTCAAAGAATCCTTGGGGAAAAATCACAGTTTCCACAAAGATATATAAACTAATTTCAACATTGACAATATAAGAAATATTCACCGAATCAGCATAATGTACATGTAATGAATACACAGGAATACATTTAAACAAATATTATATATATATATATATATATTATAGATAACATATATTATAGGTAATATTTATATATTATAATAGATAAGTTATTTTAAAATGTAAGAATCTTTCTGTAATTACTAAATCATTTAAAGTTTATAGACTGAACACTTCATGCCTTTATGCAAAGTTTAAAACTACTTAATGTACTTAAACGGATACTCCACTTTTTTTGGAAATAGGCTCATATTACAACTCCCTCAGAGTTAAACAGTTGAGTTTTACCGTTTTCGAATCCATTCAGCCAATTTTCTGATATTAAGAAGAATATCAGTAACCACAGAATTTCTGGTCTCATTGAATTCCATAGTAGGAAAAAAAATATATTATGGTTGTCAATGAGACCAGAAACTACCTGGTTACTGATATTCTTCTAAATATCAGAAAATCGTCTGAATGGATTCGAAAATGGTAAAACTCAACTGTTTAACTCTGGGGTGTGTGTGGTAAAATGAGCCTATTCCCCAAAAAAGTGGAGTATCCCTTTAATTTGGACTGTAATTTTGATCGAACGAATTCCGTTTTAGTGAGAATTAGGGACACAAACTTCTGAACAGTTGTACGTTTTTATTCATTTATATATAGATTGAATTGTCCATCTAATCATTGAAAATGGTAAAGGTAAACAGATTGGTAGGGGTAAACATGAATAAAGCTGGAGTTGAGGAAATGTTATAGAAGTGATGTCCTTGTGTTGAGATTGACAGGACAACATTAAGTATGCCTAGTTTTAAACTTAACCATAAAACCATACAAAGTGTTCAGTCTATAAACTTTAAATTATTTGGTATTATGAACTTTGAACACTGACCCAATCAGACTGATTTGAAACAAATATAAATAATAATTATATTTGATACCAAAATGATCACAGATTTAACACTGCATCCCTAATTTATTCAATCAGGTGACTGTATTGCAAATGCAAATACAAAATGTCTTCTGACAACACAAAGCAAAGGAAAAAAGCTGCTGTAGATTGTAACCACACCACTCCCTCTGATACAAATACTACAGACAGTGTTGTTGGGGGAAAGACGTGAGAGACAAAGTGGCAGAGCAAAAAGGTGAAGAATTTTTTTTAACCCTTTTTAGGTAACAATGTGCCTGAAGTTCATTCAAGATGGAAATTCCTAACTGATCAAAGACTTTCACTCATTTCCTCCTGAAATACAGGAAGCATTCGGTCACACGTCACAGCGAAGAACATGACATATGAATATGTTTCTGTAGCACAACCATGCAAATTCAATCCAATAAACTCATTTCTAATGTAACATATCCTGTTTATAGCAAAGACTATGTTTAGACTCAATCTTAAAACATTTAAACTCTTGATTTATACATATGAAGCCAGTTTACCAGCACCTCAAGTGCATTTCTGCGAATAGAAGTGAGACCTAGCCCACACTTCTCTTTGAGACACTAGGTGGCAAGTCATATGATTTCAAAGCATCACTGACACTAAGTAACATAGTACTACAGCTCAAGACAGGAAGTGCATTGAGCGCTAATACAGACTTCCTGTACTTTGACCGGGCCTCAAAATATCCCGTGTGCAAAAGTGCAGAGAAAGCAAGCGAGGCCTGGGCATAAAGCCAACAGCTAAAGACGGGGCTTTACATAAATGCCCCAAAGCTCTTTAACTTTGAGCCCGGCTACATTTAGTTAATAACACCTGGAAATCTAACACTCAAAAACAGAATTTGAGACTAAACTGACAAGTCTTGAGTGTCGTGGAAAATGATCAAGAACACTGTTGAAGTCAAGACTTAAACTTGCTTTTATTGTTGATAAATCTCAGAGGAAAGAGATGTCACAGATGTCATACCATGTACAACACAGCAGCAGCCCAAAACACACAACATCACATAATGAAATGAGACATTTTAAAGTTAGGAAATGAGGTTGAAAAGGTAGGGGATGTGGTCTTCTCATCAACTGTATTCTTTATTTAGCCAAACAAACACATAAAAACAACACCTAAAACCACCAAATATGTCAATGTTGAGATCTACAAGTATTTACTGAAATACTATATTTAGCATATTAATTCATTATAAGGCAGATCTAAGCGTAGTAGGCTAGTCCAGACTCTTTCAATTCAATTCCAATTTATTTGTATAGTGCTTTTCACAATACATATTGTTTCAAAGCAGCTTTACAGAAAATGCATGCACTGCATCCACTTTACAATTTAGAGTGATGTTATCAGTTATGTATTACAGACACATATAAAAATGTACAGTAAGCTAATAATGTATTAATTTAAGGCAGAACAAAGAGCTAATTTAAGTAATGAATACATACATGTTTAGGACATGATTAGGACTCTGACTAATATCGTATACCCTAATGGAAATGCAGATACTTATGCTTAGATTGTTAATACATTATGTTTTTCAACAGGTGACATTTTATATTTTGGTACTTCAGTTGAGTTCAAAATAAAATGGACATAATGAAATGACAAACAATGTTTTTTTATATATATTAGTCGTTTAGATTAGTCGACTAATCGAAAAATTAGTCGAAAGATTACTCGCTACAATAAATTAGTCGTTAGTGGCAGCATTAATTAGTGTTGACAACATCATCACCCCAGATCATGTCAACATGCTTATCTTTCTCAACAATACTGGTGCAGAAGTTGTATGTAAGTTACTAGTTATTTTTTATGAGGCTTTGTTAAGTAGTTAAGTAGCCTAATTAATTGTTAGGTTGGGTAATCTCTCACACCCTCTTTCTTGACTCCATGGCTTAGATAGTTTTGAGTAAAATTTTGACAAAACCTATAAGATCTAAGTATTTTTATGTTTTTCGGTTAAGTTATTGTTTAATAAGATTCTTATTTATTTATTATTTTGGAACAAATGAGGGTCTGTGTTTAAGAACGCCAGCTCGCAGCGGCAGGTTTAGCTGCTTTAGAGCACCGCAGCGCATATATCTTAGCCAATAAGTTTAGCCTAATCGAACGTCCAGTTTAACTGCCACGTGTTGATCTTCCAATAACAAAGATCTCATCGAGGAAAAACACGCTGTATTTGTATATTTTCATTGCATTTTTAATTTATAAAAAAATTAATAAATAATTAATTTGAATATAAAAATATTAATGATTAATCGATAGTCGATCGTTAATTCTCCCGACTAAGAAAATTTTATCGAATGCCCATCCCTAACATGAACCACACCCCAGAACACCCTTTTTAGGCAGACTAGGGCATGGTCCATGGGTGTGCATCCGAGTTCGGAAAACTGCGTTAACATCATCCAAACTAACCAATCAAACGTCCGTTAAACACGGGTGCGCACCAAAAGTGTGCTAGTGTAAAAGGACTCTTACATTCTATTTGTACTCATTCTCATAAAATAAACTTCTCCCAAGACAAATGTGTTTTACCACCTTCACCAGATTTCCCTCTAGGTTTCTGACTGTGTTCAGGACCTCCTGTGGAAAAGCATCTCCACAGCACAATGCTGCCACCGCTGCACTTCAAAGGCATGTTTCTGTTCATGCACACTGTTTGGTTCAATTTTGGTCCCATCAGAACCCAAAACCTTTATCCAGTCACTCAACTTTAAAGTCTCCCACATGACTTCAGGCAAACTGCAGCTGAGATGTCATATGATATGTGCACAGCGGCTTTCTCTTTGCTACTCTCCAATACTGCTGATTCTCCTGTACCCATCCCCTGCCTGTTTTTTTAATACTGACTAATCAGAAGCTGAATCATCCATAAAGGCGTATATACAGTATATATACTACCTCTGTGACTACACACAGATGTCAAAACCAGTACCAATTGATTGCACCTGTGATGATTTAATGTAATATTAAAGATGATGAATAAATCAATTATTTTGAAGTACTGTGACTCTGTTTCTTCAGAGAAGTCACTGTGCCAAATTAATTGTGGTACAATGCTGTATAACAAGAAAACATGAAAAAGTCCAAGGAAGATGAATACTTTCTATAGGCACTGTGTTCAGAGGCAGTGTCGTGCCAGGCATTAAATGTCCTGTGAGGTCAAAGCCTGCAACTGGAGAAGGCGTTTGGTTGCACCCCGTTTTGGCAGCAACTGTGGTGGGAAATATTTGGGAGAAGTGGCTAAGCTGAGTGTGAAATTGTGCTTTCACAGAGATTTAAGAGCCAAGGGGAGGGGAACTGGAGTGCTGGAGATATGAGAAGGAAGAATAGAAGGCAAGAGCAGGAGTCAAGTGTGTTCAAGATGGCAAGGGGCAATAATGGAGAACAGAACGAGAGCGAAAGTGTCTGGGGAACCAAAAGATTTTTTTCTTTTTAAATAAATGTTCATTGCAGTACCTTAAGTTCAGTAAAAAAATCCTCTTTTTGTCTATAGGTTTGCTGAGTTTCTTTGAAGATTACAAAAAAACTAAAAAGCCACTGCTGCAGCTGTCAATTTTATGCCATTCAAAGTCTTCAAACGCACTATCCTATGGTGTGAATATGTACAGTCAAGCAAAACAACAAAAGTACTAAAACAGAAATTACAGTAAGCTCCAGAAAAAGCGTAAAGATTCTTTCTGATATAATCAAGTCAGGGCTCCAGACTGCGACTAAAACGGTCACATTTTGCATTTGTGTATGTGCATTTATTCAAAATTCATGTTTGGAATTATTGCAGAGGGTTTGATCACAGTTTTATATGTCATGTGGATCCATATATCCATATAAAATAAATCCTTGTGTGTGAAGGGGTTGTAAACACACATTACAATGATCCACTTGTCGGATTGCCCTGTCAGATCCTTTTTCAGATACTGTTGCTATAAGCCAGCTTTTTTATTCAATTTGTTTGTTATAATAATATTAAACTTTTTACATCAATTAGTGTGTTAAATTAGCATATAGGATTTTGCTGTGGTATTGAAATTAGTATAAAGAGTTGTGGGACTGGTATGGCAACTGACTGAAATTATGGTATTGTGACATTTATTTTCTAAGAGTGTGGTCACAAAGTCTCATGGGCAAACATGATGAAGACAAAACAAGAGAATGTAGACGAGTGTGAGACACAAGTTAAGGGTGAGGCCTGCACAGAGAGAGGCATGGCCCTGACTGGTCTGACAAGATCCCAATATGATTCATCAAACTGCCAGAGAGGAAGTTGTCAAAGGATTTTGAGACAGGCTTTCAGAAATGAACACTTTGTAACTCATCTTTACTTCCAGTCCACTGAGGGGGCGTTTTTAAATCCTGTACATCCTTCTAAACCTCATGCACATCTAAATCCGGGATCTGCCTACCTTAAACCAGGCACTTGCACTGAAAGCCTGCACACCTGCTGCGATCAACATTCGGGCATGGAGCCAACATGATTCATTGCATCCCTGATCTGAGATCAGACTCTACTCTGAACGTCAAATGAGTAACAATCAGACAGGCAGGAGGGAATCGTTCCTAGGTCAGGACGCTGCATGGGCTTAAAAGTCTCTGTATGGGCATCTGCTTTACAAAAGTCAAATTCACTCAGTGTTTATTGTGAGTTTCCTCACAAGAAAACAACAGTCAAAACTTTCACACGGAACTCTGTTTAGAGTAACCAGGCTGTGATTAACCAACTGCTAAACATTTTGTCTTCATTTTTCCACATTCTTGAGGCCAGAGCTCTGTCCCTGAGGTGTGAAGGAATGGAGCAAGGGCCAGATGTGAGGACAACATGAGAAAAAGAGAGGAACCCAATGAAGAGAACTGGAAGGTGATAAGTGGAATAATTAAAAGAAGCAATTCACACTCATTTGTTAAAAACAAACCTATCTTCATCTCCCCTTTTGTTACACTCAAACTAATCACTAACATAGTTCTTTCAGAAATGAATGACTGGATTGCAGGTCTCAGATATCAGATAGACAGTAACAATGTGCATAACTATAAAGTATCAAAAAAGGATGTAGTTGCTTTCCCTGAATCACTGGTTTCGGGTGCACCTGATCCCGATAGGACGCGTTTCTCAGGCAGTGTTTGCATAACATGCATTCTTGCATTCAAAAACAGCTAGACGGAGTGCAACGAAATGGAACAGAATGCACGGGTCTTGAGATGTACTTTAAAAGTCCTATTTATAAAGTCCTAAACAACTATTTTTAACATGACACTCTATAAAAAACAAAACATGGGTGGTAAACAAAACTTGCATGATGATGTAATGGTATAAGCCGTCTGTTTGTTAGGGCTATATCAGAGGTGCATTGAAAAGGTTGAATTTAAAGATGCAACTTACCAAAAAGGGTTTTACCATGCAAACTGTCAAACAACTAAAACACAACCTGCTGTTTAATGCAGCATTGCAAAACTATCAAAATACATTTAATACAATATATATAAAACAAGATGCAATGTTTCAAAGTGTACTGTGTACTGATTGCTTCAGATGGGATGAATCTGAAGCTTCGCATCCAAAACTATCACTTAAAACTTGAATTACCAAAAATACAACATATACATTTATTGCTGTATGTTTTACATCATTTAATAGAAAATAAATATATGTACACATGAATGGATGGATGGAGCTAGATCCATCCAGCTCTCTATAATCGGACAGACAGACAGACGAGAGACTCCAGGGAACAATATAGCACAATCTACATTTGGTGCTGCCAGGATTCTCACCGCACAATTCTTTTTACAATTCTTCCCTCTTTTTCTCCTTCCTATCTGTAGTCTGCGTTTCTCATTCTCTGTCTCTTTTTCAGATCAGGCTCCAACAGTAACGTGACCAGATGTAAAAGAGTGACTCTCTCGGAGCTGGTTATAAATCAGTTGAAAACATCTGCACAGATTCATCATAACCCAAAGTGTGTGGGACTTGAACATGCAGAAATGAACACCAGTATTTATTCAGAGTGTCTGTGTGTGTGAGAGTACTAGAATATTGGCACTGAACACTTGGGTGTAGGATCTGAAGCCAACTCAAGCCTGCCTTTAATAAAAAGCAGTCCCATGCCTTTTTATCCCCACTAAATTCAGGATTGTAATCAGGGACTCTCTAAACTACATTCAGTGATTTATAAAAACTGTTTTCAACACAAAATCTGTCTTCTATTAAATCTTAGGCTTTGCAGAGCTGAGGGAAATTAGTCTTGAATACATAAAACAGCTGCCCACCTCTACACCCACAAAAACACATGAAATACATGGTTTATACAACTCAGAATCAGTCACACATAAGTGTTGGTAACATCTGATCTGCCTTTGACTATCAGAAGAAATTACAACAGCAACAACAGAACTATTTTTTTTAGACTTGAAAAATTGGTGAAAGGTGAAAAAAGGGGAAAAATTGTACACACGAGGAGGAAGGAGTAATAGCACAACTCTTCTTAAAACAATACGCCTTATTCACGGCAGCGCCATCTTTGATTTTTAATGAGAATGAAAGCGAGGCTGTGAGGGACTTGCATCTCTTCAATGGGCTGTACTGTTATTTAATGTGTTTTCGGATTGTTCTGCTCATGAAACACTGGAAAAATATATTTCCAAGAAATGTTAGTTGACAAGAAACTCCCGACAATGTAAACTGTGGAAAATTGTAAGTAATCTAGCCGATTTATTCAGCCTTTTTCTTACACAGCCTCACTTTCATACCTGTCATGGCGCTGCTCTGAATAAGGTCTATAAGGAATCATTCATTCATGCCCATAATAAGTGATGTGTCAAAGTTTAGTATTTATTTACTTTAAGGTATTCATCAATTCAACTCAAATCCGGACAATACGCAATAGAAGTAGTCATGCAAACAGTCCTAATAAGGTCAAGGAGTGTTTCAAACAAAGTCTGGTTCTCCTCCTTCCTGATGTGGATCAGGCAGCATTTGTGTGTCGGAGCTCTTCCACAGAGCAGCTGGTTCACAGCTGTAAGCCTTGCTTGTTTGAAAGCACTGCCTCATCCCCGCGACCAAACCCAGAACCCAAGGGACATCTCTGCTCGTGTGTGTGTCTCTCTCTCGCTCTTTGTTAGTGCTAATAGCTGCTGAGAGAGATGGGGAAGTAATTATGAGAGTCTGATAGGGCTGGGTTGAGAGGAAAGTACTCAGTGAGTGAGTGAGTGAGAG